>JAHWFP010012535.1:839-15610 GCA_023313725.1 Lithobius niger
ACCAGAATATGCAGAATGCATGGAGGGTCCCCCTAAGGGCACAGTATTCGCCCTATAGGGCATAGTACACCGAAGGACTGGGTAACTCGCGACAACACTGTGCTTACATATGTCTCCTTGCTTCCCCCCGACTGCCAACCCTGAATAGATGGCAGCCCTGCACCCTTGATAGCACATGGTGTCAAACCCTGGTCAAATAGAGAACTAACACCTCGTCAAGTTCCCATGGTTAAGGTTGTGATGCACTAACCGTCTTAACACTGCACCACTCCAACTACCCTCTCCACATTCCTTCATAGATCTGTAAGGAAGAGTCGCGGTGACACTCCCCCACCACGTTGGAGACTCCCTTGGATGATCCTCCTTTAACACGCTCACTTTTCACAACCTGCCGGCGTGATGGTGTGGGGCGTAAGGTTTGGGTGGAGTGTGCTGCCCAGATGCTGGTAAGGGAAGTCGACCTGGTCCGCCGACTTCAGTGTCCATAGTTCTGCCAGTTGTAAACGAATGACCCCGCCCCTTGGCCACCAACAGTTGCCCACTGGCTGTCCCACGATACTAGCAAGCCCCACGAAATGTGCGGTTGCAAGGTTGAGCTGGGATTGTCCGCACTCGGCTTTGACCCGGACTGCGAAGTTAGCCGAGACCCGGACTGTGTGCAGACCGACATCGGCTGTCCGCTGCTCCATGCCTTAGACCAGGACTGGGATACGATCGAGTCCGGGCATTCCTGTCCGTTCTTGTCTCCCTCCTGGCCACTACTGAAAGCTAAGGATTCCAGTCCGGACTTGGTCCAGCCGGTCCCCATCGATACCTGGTCGGAGATTTGTGGGGCAGGCCCCAAAACCACACTGTTAGGATCGTGCCCAATGTCATCTCCTATGCATAGGCGATGACTCGTCATCACCATACCCTGTCGTATCCACACTGCCGTCCCGTCTAGGTGAGCCCGGTGGGGTAACATTGTCCTGTAGATTCACCAGTCCGTTCCCCGAGCTGGTGTCGACGAGGCAGCCCCCAGAGCCGACGTATCTCATCGTCCTCCAAATCTACTGATGTGGCGAAGTTTTCCCCCGTTGGGTAACTTCACGGGTATAACCGCCACTGGAACCATCCACTGACCTTGCCCAGATTTATCTTTCGTCTGGGAAGGCAGCGATAACGTGACAGCGACTAGTATAGATAAACTTCAACTACAATGCACCAGAACAAACGAACTGCTATGGTCATGGCTGCCAACCCCTCTCCAATCCTGTCGCATTGTCATTCAAGGGTACAGCGTGTCAAGCTATCCCTTGAATCCATACAAGCAAAATCTACAAAGTGTCTAATATTTGGCTTGTTAAATTGTCTGAACAGAATCTAAAAATGCCTGATGAAATGCGTGTTTTTAGGTGAAAATCAGACAAAATAAACGATTTCACACATTTTGTCGGATAACTGACTTTTTTGTGTATCCTAGATACGGTAGACTTAGCATGGATGCTTGAATCACTATCACATTTCCCCCGAATTCATAAACACGTAGTCATAAAACACCCTACCAAGTCTAGGCAATGTTAGAACATGTCCCTCGCCGATCATGAAAACACCGCAGAATTCCATCATCCAATAATGGTAGCCTAGTGGTAAATACCATGTCAATTCACCCATGCACAGGCAATGCTGCTATAAAAGCCACCGTAAACGAACTTCCCAAATAAACTTTACGCTACATCACAGATCTTATTTTTACCCTATTACCAAATTTCTGAGTCGTTAGGCTAATATTTCCAATAAAACCGTGAAATGTCAGTTCCAGGTTGACACCAAGTAAAGTGTAACTGTCTTCGGCATGTCAGCCACCAGGGCCGTAAGCCAATTGCTCGCCAGCTGGTAACCCATACATGGTTCGTCCAAAATTCAATCAAGAAAGTGATACTTGAAAGTGAGTAGCAAGTGCAATAATTCCAAACTATTAAAACCTCATAAGATACAGGCTAAAATTACCAGAAGGTTGGCAAAATTGTGAGGTTTATAATTAAATGCCGACCAAGTCGCTTTGCCAATTATAAATCATTTATTATAAAAATAAATGAAATCTTGAAACTAAGTGGTAAGCACTTAGCAATGTTCAACAATTATTCATCGCCAAAACCATACTCCTTTAGGAGGAAGTTTTATCCACAACACGAATAACCAAAATCCATACCATTTAATTGCCAAATTTTACTCGTTAAAATTAAGAATATCCACAGCAGTGAATGCGACTGGCGACACCACACATTCCAAGCATCGAACACCAACAGTCATAACCCAAGTTACATGGAACATATGCTGTGGCCAAGCGACTATCAATTGCAGAGAACTAATTGACTTCCACTAAGCTTAACATGAAGCTTATAAATATATAACTTTCATCATTGGGGTATGACAAAAGTGTATAATTAACTATCTCCCTTGAATGTGTGGAAATGACAAAGCGTTACTTTAGTAGGCTTTGACAAAAAACTCAAGACTCAAACCTTACTCAAGATTGTCTTACCAATACTATATTAATAATGGAAGATTAAATTAATCTCAATTTTAAGATTAACATGCAATCAAAATTAATACATTATATATAAAATACCACGCATGATATGGCGTGCCCGCGGTTAAAAACTGCGACACCCATGTGCACCAGCGGTCTGTGACTGCTACATGTGCCATTTCGTCTAGCGCTCGGGATGTAATCAACTACCGCCTGGATATACCAGTGGTTGATGATTTTTTGGCGCTATGGGATCCATCAACTGCCCTCACGCAGAAAAGACTGGGAGAGCAGCGATAATGTGACTACGACTTAAGTGAAACTTCCACAACAACACACCAAGAACAGTAACAAGCAAGTTTGAGAGCATCTACCATCTCTCCATCCCTGTCGTATTGTGATTCAAGGGTACTGCGCATCAGGCCAGCCCTCGAATCACTGTCACATTTCCCAAGGTGTTAGACTAACACCAACCATCAAACACAACTAGCAATGTTTCAATGATAAACCAATTTGGAAACAATACTCGTAACCAACCATACACTAGACTCTTACTGTAACACACTCACACTATGGTCAAAACAGAGGGCTGGGGTGGGGTTGCCATACCCCCCCCCCTTACCTGGACGTCGTGGTGAGGGCCTGCATGCCCTAATCATACCTACCCCGGACGTCACCGCACAACAATATACACCACTTTATCGGTACAAACTATTACAAACCGATAAAGCTGACCGACATGTCCCAACTTTCACTTGGGAACATGGACAGGTAGCACAACCTGCCATTCTAGAGAATACAGACATTATAATCTGTGAGCACATGTAGATGTAATACTGACTGGCCAACTGCAAGTCATTCCCGACTGGAGTGGAAAGGCCCGAGAGGTAGGAGGTGCTGCAACTAAGCACGTCTCCCAAACCGTGCATCCCTTTCACGAAGGCAGCCAGTCCCGTGAAGCTTTCGGAAACACCACACTCATAACCTAACCGTCTGGTCCGGGCCCGACGCTTTGCGTGTGTCCATATTATATGGCATGGATCCAATAATATTGAATTTTTTTTTTTTTGTACTTGGCTCCAGCCACATTCCATTGGAAACCGGCTGTTTGTTTCACAAATAAAAAAAAAATAACTGTAATAACTCGATCGGCCCGTGTCATACAGAGACGATAAGCTACCAGAAATAGTTTAAATAAGAAAACTACTTTCCCACGCACAGACACATCGCGGTTTCGTCACACAAAATTAACGCTCCACCGTCTGTCTGATCGGCCGATCGTGTTCACGAACGGCCGACGCACACTGTAAGCGTCGCCCATCACGATTCCACCGACCCACACACTGAACGAAATGCCGTTAATAAACACGAAGTCGGTCGTGTCTACAAACTGCTCATCACAACCTCCATGGTGGCACACCTTCTCTTGGATGGATAACAATAGCCAATTCGCCACCCGTCCGCCAGTGACCCGGCGGACTGTCCGCCGGTCACCAGCCCGCCATTGTCCCGGACTGGGCCGCCGGTCACCAGCCCGCCAATGACCCGGACTGGAGGCCTCGGACTGGGCCGCCGGTCACCCGGACTGGAACGATGTCCGCAGCACTAATAAACAGCCGCCGGAATGCGGGACCCGGTGGACCAACAAACATTCAAAACCGTCGAAACACCTTTCTGCGTCGCCAGTTTCGATTACTTCACCACAGCCGCTTGGTCGGCTTTCAAATCCCCCCTACGCCTTTTCCATTTCGTTGTCACGCACGGCGCTACCATGCCGCCATGACCGGTGCCTGATACGGGTTCGATGCTGACCCGGACAGCGCCCAAACAAAGGACGCGTCCGCTCCTATCAGCAGTCGAGCATTACTCGTTGGAATCACGGAAACGACCCCCGATTCCAAATACATTCATATCGTTGTTTGACGATGAATGCCCTCCTAAAACGGCTAATTCTCTAGCCGTCTGATGCAAACCACTACGCTCGGTCGAATCTGCCCACATTGCCTCGACCGTCACGATCGTCTGGGCCTAAATTGTCGCACACTTCGGCACACTTCTAAATTGAAAAGTCACAAACTCTGCATCGGCGACACCAAGCTTGTGTTTCCAATTGATTCATCTTCTTCCACACTTTTGCTTCCCATAATCCGGGTAAGAAGCACATTTCGTATATCTTGTAGGCTTTCTCATGATGAGAGAATAGAGTAGTAGCGACTGTCTCAGTCGCGTCCCAAAACAAACTGTGATAATGAGCGGGAATGGGGCGCCGCCTAGCGGTGGTCATGAGCCCCGGGGAGTGCCATTGCAAGGACCAGGAGAGTAGAAATTTCATGTTTGGGACGGGTAGCATTTCCAAAACTGGAAAGCATATATAAAATACAGGTAAGTATTTTAGGCTAGCAGTAAAAACAAACAGATTGTAAAGAACCCTTTTTTCCAACTGTACACCAGCAGCTAGCTTTTAAATCTGGAATATCTCGTGTTAATTTGCAAATAAAGAGTTCTAACTGTAACTACACAACAAAAAATAGCTACGTGCGCATTTTTTTTGTCAGGGCTATGCATACATACTATACCTTTTTTTGGAATTATTAGCTTTACGTTGTGGTTTCTTGAAGGATAGGTACTGTCCACCTGCGAGTCACTGATTTTACTCATTTGCGGGATGTGCACACTTCCCCATGATGACGGGCCACTAGCAGCTCTGTAATAATAATTCAAATGCAACAGAGATGTACTACGTGCTATGGAGAATTCTAGTTTCATGGATTCTTACTTCCTACAAGTGAAATGCAGGCCCATGTCAATAAAAAATAAAACTTAGCTATGATAATGGCATGATTATTTGGGAGGAGGGGAGAGGGGAGGAGGAAAGAGATAAGTAGGTAGTGCTGCTTATGCAAAAGGTGGGGTAAAGTAACCAGCTTCCATCAACGACACAAGAAGGCACCACGTGTTACTGACTCATAAGAAGCGAGACTTGTATAGAAAATGGTGCCATCCACGTTAACAACGACAATACCTTTGGAAATTGATAAAATACTCTTGCACGGGCAATATTTTAAACAGCAGTTCTTATTCTGTATTCGATTTAAACTGTATTCAGCTTCTTTTATAAGAAATTTTAACCATGCGTTACACCTAGCTCTACAACCCATTTTAAAACTAACTGCAGGATTTAAAAAAACAAGAAACTTGATCTGCAGTTTAAACCCTCCTTAAAATTAATTTGTTTTTTAACTGATTAAATAAGTTTTTTTGGCTACTTAAAACGAAGAAGGTTGGTTCTCGGGTTTTTTTTCTCAAGAAATCCATGCGGGTGGGCGGAATTTTATTTTTATTTTTCGATCCTATTTTTCTGTAGATTTTGGGTATTTACTCTTTATTTCGGGTAAAATAAAGAACACTGCCTCGTAATTCTGCTTACCACGTGTCCATACAATTATTTAACTACAAGAATGGGAATTGTTGCATGTCCATTTCTCACTAAGGGCCATTTTTGTTCTGTAGCTACTATTTTTGCCGCGTCGTTTCTTTTTACTTCCCCGTCATAAAAATCGGTGCGGGCTGGGCCTGAGAACCAACTTTAATTTTTTTAATGGACTTATCTTCATCATGTTGTTTTTGTGACGTTAACTAATTTAATCTCCATAACGATGCTCAATAATACAAACTTGGGCAGGTGACTCGTCTAAACACCTTGGATTCATAACTTCATTGATAACAGCACCCTCTGGCAGAAATCGCTGAAAGGAAGTACTAATTTCATCCAAATACTGCCTGGCAGAGAAAGAGTGGCATTACCTTATATCAGGTATGAAGTAAGAGTATATGAAAAACGAGGAAAATCTATCAGAGAACGAGGAAAACAAGCCAAAAGGCGAAAATCATTGCACTAGGAATAACGTACTACAGCCATCTTTATGCACTTACATTTCATCGGAATGGTGTGATAAGGTTTCGTACTGGCAACCCAATGTGTCTCCAGATCACAGACACTACGCCTTTAAAGACATGAAACTCAACTGGCATAATAAAGGAGAAAGTGATCTGGGGGACGGGATGGGATACCAGTTTGAATTCGGGTCACGCCACTTCATGCATAAAGGTGGCTTACTGTACGTTATTCCTAGTGTGTGATTATTGCTGTTTGGATTGTTTTCTTCTTTCCTCAATATAATTTAGAGCGATTTGCGTACAATTATTTAATCTATTGGGTGGGGGAGGCAGTTTTGGCGAATGCAAGGCTCAAAATTAAAAGAAAAATCTCAAATTTAATTTGGTCCAAATTCATTGCACTTACACATTGTATGATGGATGTCAGATGATCTGGTAATTTACCATGTCACATTCAAACAAGAACTACGCGTTTGCCACACTTCAGCATTTGACGATGTTTTTGCGACAGATTTTGAAACAAAGCCCAAATATAACCACCAAATCATACTCGCGCGAAGTATGCACATGCAGGCCTAGGGTCTGAATGGGGCTTTGGGTGAATGGAGAAAGATCCCCGCGAGCCACAGGTGCATCAAGTTATCTATGCAAAACTGAGAAAAGTAAAAGCTGCAGCTAAAAAAAAAAAAAAAATCGAAGAAATCTGCATTTCCGAGGAATTCTTCCATGCCTGCTATATACTCTACCCTGAATCAGGCCAACAAAAAAAGAACAAAAACTGATGACAATGGTGTGTTCTAGGGATCGACCGAATCTACTTTTACCACATCCGATTCGGATCCGGATCCTAACCGAATCCAAAATAAAACCTTTGTTGGACTGCTTCAGCCCGTTCCATTTTTTACAAACTAAAAATTCTCTCTAGCTGAGTAAAGTTTCAAGACTTGACTAGACATTTTCACAACTTGTTCATTGGTTTTTCCCTTATAACTTCTGAACAGTTTATGCTACCCATTTGAAATTAGCTCCATTGGAAAGCTGGTGAAAAAACGCTTCGAATGGTATATTGGGACGTCGAAAACGGCCAAAAATTAGCGAAGTTATTGAAAAATCGCCCAGACATTAAAAATTTTGCCGAATCCGAACCCTAAAGAACCGGCTTCAGATCCGGTTCGGATTCAGATTCGGTCGATCCCTAGTGTGTTCCCCAAAATGTGCCCGCGAATGCAGCCGCTGTAGTATCATTGTTTTAAATAAACAGCTATTCTATTGGTCAGATCGAAAACTTCCAGCCAATTCCAATAAAAATGGGATATGAAATCCAGTTCATTTACGTAAAATTGACACGTTTCATTCCTTACTTCGTGTGTACGAGAAGTTATAAACCCTAATTTTTGTTGGTTTTGTCAGTTCTAGGTAAAACAAACTGAAGTCCAATACAGTCAAAGGGCTACGCCAAAAGTGACGTCAGATAAATATTTCCTTTTCTATTCGCCTCTTCCCCCCCTCTTGTGTTGGGTATTGTGTCAGCGACTGATACTGATTAGTGATTAGTATCACTAATAGCGGTACACGTGCCAAATGGCATGTTTAACCCACGAGCTTTTTTTCGTAATAGGCCAAACAGAACTAATAAATTGAGTTCACTACATCTCCACTATGCTTTTTGGTTACTATTGCAGATTAGGTTAGTGCAGCTGCCTACGATAGAATTTCATTAGGCTGGGCGAAACATTTCATGCGATGGACAAGTTTCACATTGATACCGTGAAATG
Organism: Lithobius niger; assembly: GCA_023313725.1. Classification (NCBI taxonomy): domain Eukaryota; kingdom Metazoa; phylum Arthropoda; class Chilopoda; order Lithobiomorpha; family Lithobiidae; genus Lithobius; species Lithobius niger. The sequence goes on from JAHWFP010012535.1 coordinate 9,024, forward strand.
TGGAAGTTTGTCGAGCCTAGAGCCCAGCGGCCCCCCCCCACCCCCAAAAAAAAGAAATCACTAGCAGTGTAGATTCTATACAGATACAAACATTACTTTTGTGGAAGTTAATCCATAATATTTGATACTGAAGAACAAATCACTAACATAGTACGTAATCTTGCAGTATTTAACAAAATCATAGCTTATACTTACACTTGCCGGATAATGTCATCTTTCAGAGGTGAAGATACATAAATTAAGCGTGGCTTGGCCACATCCACACTTTTCTCCTGTCCAAATGTATTGATCTTCCACATTTCTTTACGTTTCTCACCTACAAACAGATCCACAAAATATAAATGGTACAGAAGTTAACATGTCAAGTTTATTACTCAAAGATTGATGTTTCGTACATTATTTCTAAGGACATGTAATTCCTGCGAACATTTTCTCTAAATGAAATATAAAAATTATTCTTGAAATGGTAGGTAAACAATCACTCACTGAAGCAAAAACACCCATTCAATTATCGCAAAATGCCACAAATTAAAAAAAAAATAATAGTGCAAAACTTAACGTAAAATGGTTTTATTTTTAATGAAATAAATTTAATGAAAAACAAGCCAGTATAACTGACAACTAGCTACTGGAACGAAATTCTGGTAGCAGTTTTCACCAAAGCAATACTCGGTGAATCCGCACCAAACAATGCTGTTGGCACAAGGTTGCCGTGAGTGAGTGGTCGATCATCATCAACCACGTATTTTGTTACAAAGTTGGGCTTAATTGTGCACCCATTTTTTCATGCTCCATTGGAATTTTTGGTATCCTAAATTTTTATGTGTATTCGAGCCAAGGGGATGCCGTTACTGAATTCAACTGTCATATCCATTACCGCAAAATTACACCGAAATCCCGTAAAATTGCACCTTTACCGCAACAACTCACCGTACAATCGAGCCTAGTATTATCGCGGGAATTACATGTCCTTATTTATTTCACATTGTTACGTACCTGCCAATCCTACTGAGTGGCTGATGAATGCTTACGAATTAGCTTTCTTCTTAGAATCCTGATAAGTCCGCTGGTTTTAACACGTAAATCTACGAGTATCACTTTACTTCTTCGACGAATAGCTCCATCGCGTCGATTACTACCATGTTGGGTTGTCCAGCGTGAGCGAGTCATATCACATGACTTAATCGCATGAGACAATATTCCTTTCGGAACAGAAAGAAACTGAAAAGTGCCGATACCATGCCGGTGCCAATGCCGATGTCAAAAGATAACTTAATAAACAATACAGAATGTGTTGTACGTCAATAATTTAATGGTGTCACAAACGTAACACTTTTACAAAGGAATTGTTGGCTAAACACTCTATAGCTCAACGAGATCATGCAATTTTTTTTCAGTGTTGACTATAAACATTTTATATTTATAGGTCTATCCTTTACTGACTTAGTTGTAGGCTAAACAATTTCAAAATATTGTGCGGTTTTAAATTTGAAGGCTAAACATAGAGGCTCCTAAAATCTTGTAAGCTAAATAACACACTGTATGCTAAACAACGGCCAAAGTTTGAAATTAGTTTGAAATGACAATGAACGCATTTTACCTATTCACTTTCATGAAGGCTGGAAGGGCGGTCCTGCTCTGTGACCTTTGGTTGACCTTTAGAAATTGGCTGCGCACATTTTTGCGGAGAGAGGGTCTGTTAATCCTAATAGTTGAGGGGGGCATTTTCAGCGATATAGGCAACGTTAATTTTGATCACAAATCAAAATTACAACCCAGGAGATTATTTATTTAAATTTTAGTTGCGTTGGGAACAATATACCGTGATATTATTTATGTACGAAAATGCCAATTCCGAAAAAAAAAAGCAGATTCCCGTACTTTTTTTGGTACTTGTTAATCAGCTGTAGGTTCAATACAGGTACCACTATTGGTATCTCCCGCACAGCATTAGTTTGGATGGTTGTTTGCCTGTAGTTTTAAGGTTTGCCTGTATAACAAGTAATATTTGAATAAAATTTCCTTTTCTCACTTTTTTTTTAAAGCGGTAGCCGGTGTGTACTTTGGTCTGTGGTTTGTTTTGAACATCACGGAAAAAATTTAATGCCAACACCACAAAACGAACAATCAGGGAAAGTTCACTTAAATTTTCGGTGGTTAGTAACACCAGTCTTGTTTAAGCAAGTCTTGATTGATTTCACTCTGCTTCATTAGCAGAAAACTGTCTCCAGAAACAGCGAGGATCCCACAAGGCACACTAGAATTTGAAAAAAAGATACGCCTACCACTGATCTACGGATCTAAATGTAGACGTGAGCTATCCACTCTTCGTTTTACCTATCGGCGAGTTCTGGTTGCACTAGTCGATCGGTTTGAGAAAAGCTGGATTGTGGGAATCATGAGTGGGACGTTATTTTACTCGAACTGGCCTATAACGAGGGACCACAGGACACCTCAACTGGGTGAATTCGGTGAGGAACATTCAATTGAGGGCCTTAGAGTCTCTCGCCATAGGCCAGTTCAAGATAAATAACATCGACAATCCAACATTTTCTCAAAGGCTTTTGCTATACCTTTTAGTTTCCAACGCGTTTTGCGGCAGAGATCGGGCCGTTTCTCTCCGACTGTTCCTGCCTCTTGCTCTGCCTGTTGTGGACGCGATGCGTTCGCCTCTATCTATCCATCTATCGGATGCCTGCAACAGTGTGGTAGCAACACCATGTTAGTGTACTCAGAGAAGGTTGTATGTTTGCAGTAGCCTAGCGCGAGACATAGCAGAGAGCGGGCCGTTTCTCTCCGACTGTTCCTGCTTCTTGCTCTGCCTGTTGTGCACGCGATGCGTTCGCCTCTATCTATCGGATGCCTGCTACAGTGTGGTAGCAAACCGTGTTAGTGTACTCGGAGAAAGTTGTATGTTTGCAGTAGCTTAGGGCGAGATATACTGTTTTTAAAATACTTTGTTAAAAATTTACAAACTCGCTGCGTAATAGCAATGAATGACCATTTTTTTTTAAGTAGGCCTAGGACTATTGAGGCCTAAGATGTCAACCCCCCCCCAACCCATAAAACAGCAGGTTTTCGTAAAATGAGAGTTTAGTGAGCGTAGTTCTCGCAGACGATTTGTAGGCACCCAATTATGTGTACTTGAAGGAAATTCTGCCACGGGGTTTCACGGAATCCTACGTACGCTCAGTCCTCAGAAAAACATTTTCACGGAAAGTTATTTCCATCCCGAATGCTCTTCCAGAATTTGTTGTGATGGCACCTTCACTACGTACTTTCAAGGTGTTTTATCTAGGTCAGTCTTTATTTCGAGGGTTCTGGGTGGGAGTATCTTTGTAATTGTCTGATCAGTGAATCATCTTAGTTTATGTTAAGTTATTGATACTTTTTTCCACATTCCAGAAACCATCAAAATTCTGTCTTCAGATAAGAGATACTGAGCTAATGGTCGCCACACTACAATCGCTGACAAGGAGTTGAATTTCAGTACTAAAGTGTAAGAATTTCAATCATTACTTGTTGCTGAACTTGGTGGGCAACACACTAGTGTGTGTCTTAATTACTAAAAGATAAAATGAAAGTAACCATAACTTACTAATTTCTCGCAAGTGAAGTATGAGACGGGCCACGAGCCCCAAATATTCATCCTGCAAGAAAATGGCAGACAAATTTTAGTTCATAAACAAAAGCGAAAGGCAAACTTCCCTCTAGACTACACTTTCGTCACCAAAAGTCATTAACTTTGCAGAAAATTTGTGCTGTCCTGCCTACTGTCGGCAATCGAGTACTGTATAACTCCGAATATAAGACGAGTAGCAATTTTGAGCTCACATATTCTAAAAAAGTAAATGGATGCGATTACAAGACTGGTGGTGACTTTAGCAAGGCTTTCATAAGATTTGAATATTACATTCACCTGGTCCTGGATTCGAAGCCCACGATTTTAATTAACAGCTTTGACTTTGAACTACTTACTGAGGCCATTTTCAAAATATATTTAATTTTTGCTGAATAAACCAAAAACTATTTGAGAAACTGGCATGAGATTATCACCATTGGACAGCTCTCAGAAAAACGACTGAAATTATGTATTCAAACACATCAAAATTGGCCAAAATTCGACCAAGTTAGGCATTTGCACGCAAGTATAAGACGATGCTGCTATTTTAATGGTATTAATTTGAAAAAAGCAGCATCTTATATTCGCAATTATATAGCAAAGGGTGCCCAGGAGGACCTTGCTTCGTCCTTAACCCCCCCCCCCCCCCAACTAAGGGGAAGAGGGCTCCTAGGAAAGTCCCAGTAATTTTTAGAATTGGGTAGTTAAGACCTAATCCGAGCCTTAAAACGGAAGTTTTTCAAAGAAAGCATACAGGCTGCCAAGTGGAGGGCTTATTTTTTTTTAAGTTCCTGTCCTCAGTTCTAGTGGATGCCAAATATGGAATGCTGTTTCCTTTCACTGGAGAAGAAAGCTGTCGAGAAAAGTCGCAGCAAACAGTAGTATATGGAGTTTTTTTTATTGCAACTGTTTGAAGGGGCTTGAAGAGACGAGGCCATCCATTAACCATGGCACCAAGAGACTGCTCGACAAGAGTTAGCACCCAAATGGCGGTAAAAAAAAAAACAAAGAAAAAAAAAATTGAACTTTTTGAGTGAATTAACTGATGCCACTATTGTGTGGAGATGCAAGCTCGAAAAATAATTGCACTTGCCAATCGATCTACAGCAAGTCAGGTGAGGTACGATCATTTTCTGGAATTTCATAGTTCTCTAGGTAGCCCGGGTAGCCCTCTCCCGAAGGCTGGTGTGACAGTCACCCTCACAATCTGGCATATACTATAGCAGCAATGATACCACACACAAATAAAGCACAAAACTAAATCTTCAAAAACTATTTCCAAAATATTTATTTATTAAATATTTATGTATCGAATATATTAATATAAGAGTTGTAAAGCCCGTCATGAAGATGGGCTAATCTAAACTATACTACTACTTTCGGCAGGAGCGAATGTGCGCGAGTTTTGCGAATACAGTTTTGTATAGTAAATCGAAAGAGAGAACGCACTAGTACGTTTTTAGGATTCAAAGGGTTAAAGGCCAGTCATTTTGCATATAATATCGTGAAGACATCGTATTTTTCCAGAGATGCAACCACGATTCGCCAGTATTCCACGTAGCCCAGCACGTCCTACAGCCCTATTTATATTTTTTTCTGCAGATTTTCAGACATTTCATGTAAACTTTCACCAATTATTTAAAATTTTCATGTCAGTCAGTATTTTTATTGGTGGTCCATCTCGGCTCTATACACCTAATTCCAAAATCTATTGCAACAAAACACATGAATGGTCCGCAACAGGATCCTATTTTATCTAGAGGCAGCACAAATAAACGGAATCCGGAATGGGATCACATACGTACCACTACCGCAACTTATTTTATTCATTCCAGTATTTGCAGCATCCCGAAGAACACAATTTTCCAATTTTTTTACACCTTCTGTCAGGTCGAATAAAAATATTGTGGGTTTGCGTTACGCAGTTAAAAAAAATTGGGTTGGTCGGCCGGAAAATAAAAAAAGTTTTTTTTTTGTTACTAAATCAGAAAGTCAGAAAATCAAAAATTTATTATGTTTTTATGCAATAAAGATACATTCATGTTCACGGAGCTACATTTTACCTTTTCCAGGAAGCATTTGAACCACTTTTGTATAGCACGATGGAGTGTCAAAATAAGGAGATTTTTTTCCCTCAGAAAAAAAAATTTGTAGGGTCGGCTCGTAAAAATATTGTCAGTCGGTAATAAAATCTTCACCACAATTTTAGCTCATTTTCAAAAAGAAGACCCTCCTTAGGTCTTGCAAATTTTCGACAAAACTTTGTCTGTTTCTTCAGGATCTCTTAAGGACTAATTCGAACTCTGATTACATCTTCCTACTTTGACTATGACAGAGATCCTGAAAAGACCAAGTTTTGTTGAAAATTTGCAAGACTAAGGAGGGTCTTCTTTTTGAAAATGAGCGAAAATTGAGGTGAAGATTTTATTAATGATCGTTGTAAGTTTCAAAGTAGTTCCAATAACAGATTCTTTGTGATTGTCGATCGGGTAATGCAAACCAAACCATTTTTTTGTTTGGTCTCATTATTTAACATTGACATTGAAGAACTCAGTTTCATAATTTTCCACACGGTAGCATCCCTTGGCAACAGGTTCGGGGCCCACAAACACATTTTTTTTGGTTCGGTCAGCAAACCTGACCAAATTTCAAAGCTCACTCTTTTCTGCATATGATGGCAAGACATTTCGGAACGCACCGTAAGTTACGCAACATCATACAGAACCATGACCACAACGTACTTACCTTTTATACACATATTAGCAGAGCTATTATCAATGAAGATTAGAAAGATCACTTACTTTGGTCAGCGCCTTCTGAAACACATGATTCTCCATCTCTGCACTTGTCTTGGGAGTCGGACTGCCGGATTGCCAAATGGCATCATCACTGCAAAAAGAAAACTCTATTATCACAAACTCTATTATCACCGCTATTTGAAAAAACTGAAACACTTTGGAGGTTT
>JAHWFP010012537.1:0-80284 GCA_023313725.1 Lithobius niger
CGCCATGTGCCTGTCCAACATTGCCTTGAAGCAGTTAGTTGAGCTGGCCCTACACAGATCATCTGGAAGTTTGTTCCACTCATCGATAACGGCAACAAAGAAAAAATATTTCCGTGCATTAAGCCTACTGTGTGGCTTGTGTAGCTTGAGGGAGTTCACTCTTAAGTTAGTGGTGGTGGCCATCGTAAAGAACTCGTTTGGCTCCAGTTTGTAATGTCTCTTGACAATTTTGAAGCACTCAATAAGCATGCCTCTCTTTCGTCTGTTCCAGAGTTGGCAGCCTAGACAGCCTCAACCGCTCCTCGTAGCCCACCTTGTCCTTCATGAGTACACGCGAAGCAAGTCTCTGCGCGCTCTCAACAACTGAATGTCTCGCTGTAACCAGGGAGCCCATGCTGCGCTGGAGAACTCCACAAGTGGCCGGATGAGAACCTTATGAACTCTAGCAAAGTTTTCAGGAGAAAGCCTGGGTGGATGTCTGGACAGGAAGCCAGCCATTCGCTTGGCCTTATAGCAGCAGCAGCAGCACAGACAGATCAGACTCCATAATAACGCCCAGATCCTTGATTTGGTTGGTAGCCTTGAGTCTTGAATGGTCCAGATGATAAGGCTTATTCATGTTTTTATGCCCCATACGCATAACAAAACTCTTTTCAGGGTGGAGCCTCATACTATTGGCGGTGTACCAGGCTTGAAGAAGATTGATATCGTTTTGAAGCAGGTTGACATTGCTCTTTTCGTCGATCTTAACATATAGCATAGCTCAGACGAAAGCCAAACCAGTCACTATGTCAGTCAGGAGGTGGAGACGTCACTCTTGCTCGTTGCCATCTGGGCATGAAAGGTAATAGCTAAATTGTTGTTTATAACTTAGAAATGTTTCTTTAGACCAAAACCTCCAAATTAATAGTTTGAAACTTAAATTGATTTGACTTTCGTAACATTATGGGGACATAGGTAGCGGCATTTCGAACTAGATCTTTCCATACTTTTTTAGAGTTTAAGGATCTCTTACTAAAAACCGGCATTCGTGTTTTTAAATTAAAATGTTAAAAATAATCTCTAAGATTCACTGAATCTCATTTGCAGTTATTTTTGAAGCACCGTCTTCTAAACTTGCTATCAGGCATGGTTCTTTGTAGGCTACAATTGTTTTTGGAACAAGAAAAATCCGATTACTGGAACTGCATGGTCTTTTGTTGTAACTTGACTATTTTGTATTTGTGGATTCATTGCAAACTAAGAGTTCTTTATTGAACGACGCTCATTTCTATTTGGAAATTGTTTAAATTTAAACACTGCCAAACTTTAATGTAAAATGTATTTTGTTGCACTTTTATTGTTTCATAGTGTCATAAATAAAACCAAGAGTTGCAAACTGTAACGGATATTGGCTCACCCTCGTACCTACCTGTGTGCTGTTGTGTTGTGGTTGACTCTTGTTGGCACCAAAATCACTTGTGCAACGGCAAGGACTTTTAGGTTTTGCGCCAAAACCACGAGCGGACGTGCAGGAGAACGTGGCCAAGTATTGTTGGCCACGATTGGTGAACACTTTGTAACCATGAACTGGATTGGTTAACGAACTCACGAGCTGATTGGTTGTCCGGTGGAGCTCTGGATCCGACCAGAGCATATATAAGTCAAGGGCTTCAGAGCCCGGTGTTCTATTCCCGTTGATTCTTGTGTTGAAAAAGAACGTAATAATGTAACCCAAATCTTGTCATGATTATTCCGCATTAAATAAGGTTTAACTACTTCAAGTTTGGCTTCTACATTGAACACACGTTACAGTTGGTGGCAGCGGACGTAACCCGAACTACGAAGCCTAGCAGCATCACCGGAGATCGATCACGGAATTGCCGGAGGAGCAGACGTCAAGCCGGGAAAAAGTTGGTCAACGACGGCAAGCGAGGGACTGCAACCGTGCGGAGATTCAACGGCAGGGACGAAGCTCAAGCCAGACGTGGACGGCAAAAGAAAAAGTGATCGGCGATCTCGGAGAGAAAAAAAATTGCCAGAAGTTGCGGAAGTCAAGCCAGGAAAGTTGGTCGACGACGGCGAGCGAGGAACTGCAAAAACGAGGCTTAAAAAAGGCGGCAACAGGGCAACGTGGTCGGCGAAAAAAATTGCATCCCACGGCGATCAAGTTGGAAGATCGGCTGAAATTGTGGACTGGCATCACGCTAAAACATCTCCAGAATCACGCTAAAACATCTCCAGAATCCAGATTGGAGGGTTTTTCCAAGAAAATCACCGAAGTGGCAGCGGGGAAACTCGAAGACTTCAGGGCCACTGAGAGACAACGACGACGAGCACGCTTCAGACGGAACCGGAAGTGCGTACCGGAAGTGGAAGTACCTGGGAGAAGAACTCGAGAAGCAACAGCTGAGAGTCCAGGAGGGAGTCGTCGATCGTCAAGCAGGTCGTATATATGTTGATTGTGATATTGTGGCAAACATGTTTGAAAGTGGGGAATTAGAACCATTAAAGCTTTTGGCTGAAGAGTATCAGTTAAATGTTAAGACTAGAAGAGCAATTATTAAAGTTTTGCAGGCTAAAATTGCAGATGGATCTTTAATCGAAAACGATGTGGATAGTGATTTCATTGATTTCCAAGCCGAAGTAAATCGGCAGAAAGAGCAGATTGCTCGTGATAAGGAAGCTAATGCTGTTAGTGTTAACAAAGAAAGAGTAAGGCTAGAGCATGAACGAGAAACACAGAAAATTAACAAAGAGCTTGAATTAAAAATGATTCTGGAAAAAGAGAAATTGCAACGAGAATTTGAGTTGGAAAAAGAAAAAATTCAACAGGAAGCCATTGTAGAAAATAAGAAATTTGAGTTGGAAAAAGAAAAATTCAACAGGAAGCAAATGCAGAAAATAAGAGACTAGAATTCGAAAGGGAGAAATTAGCAGCTGAGGAGAGAATTAAATTAGCTGAAGCTAATGCAGCTAGGACTCCCAGTGAAAATGCTAGAAATCCCAGTAATGTTGGTGCAGAGTCTAGAGACAAAATGGATACGACACGTCACATGCAACCATTTAAAGAAAGTGATGATATTTTGCTCTTTTTAACAACTTTCACCCGAATTTGTGAACGGTTGAATTTTCCAGAAGATACTTGGTCATTGAGGTTATTGTCTTTATTGAGTGGCACAGCTAGAGAAGTTGTAACTAGGCTACCTAATGTAGACTTTAATGATTTTAACAAGGTGAAGCAGCAACTCTTACAAAGGTTTCAGCTCACATCTGAGTCTCTTCATACCAAATTTCGAAATGCAAGTAAAACTCACAAGCAATCTTATAGTGATTTTGCATACATGATCCAAACATATTACTCAGAGTGGATTAGAACAGCAAAGTGTGGTACGGATTTCAATTAGTTGGTTCAGCTTATGCTAATTGAACAGTTTTTAGATAAAGTACCAAATGAGTTAAAACTGTGGTTAGTGGATAAAGGGGATTTAGAAAATCTAGTGCAGGTTGCTACTTTAGCTGATGAATGGATGGCTAGGCATCAGAGTGGTACCCAAAATAACCATAGTAGTGAAGGTAGTTACCAAAATTCCAAGGGAAATGGGAATAAGCCATACTATAGGAAATTTAACTATTACAAGGGCAATAATGGTAATAGTGGTAACAGTAACACAAATCCAGGATCAAACAATGGAACAGTGGGCCATGGGCAGGCAAATAATGCTAATAGTAGTAATGGGAATGTGGATGGGAATGGACAGCAGAATGTTAAAAATGCAAATGCTTCAAGTAATGGGCAAAGTGCAAATGGGGTTGGAGGTCAACATGGTTTTAGAAATACAAATGGTAATTCTAAGCAGTTTGAGGCTTTGAGTGTGGTGATTCTCCTCATCTCGTCAAAAATTGCCCAAGTAAACGTAGTACAGCTTCTGTAAATTTATGCATGACCCGTGGTAAACATACATTTTCTGAATTGGACCATAACATAATTGCAGGTTATGATTTGGAAGGTAAACAGTTAAGAGTTTTGAGAGACACTGGTGCAACACTAAATGTTTTTGCTAGCAAATTGGTAGACCCAGCAAATCTAACGGGGGAATTCATTCAGTTGACTACAGTATTATTCCCCACTCCAGCAGAATTACCAGTAGCAGTTATGGAGATAGGATCCCCAAGTGGTAAAGTAAAAGTTAGGGCACCAGTTTCACCCTATTTTCCAGGAAATTTTGATTGTATTTTAACTGACAAAACAATTCATGGCATTCAGAACAAGAATGATGAGGAGCAGTCAGAATTGTGTAATGTTATTACTAGGGCACAGGCCAAACAACTTCATGAAGGTAGGCTAAGGGAAGAGGGTAAAATATAAGGTATAAAACAGGATGAGCTTGAAAATGTGGCTAGGGGGACGCAGGAAAGTAGCAGTAGGCTAGCAGATTCTTCTGAAGTTAAGGTTAAAGTAAAATCTGTAGGCAAAGATCCAAATTTAACTAAGCCAGGGGCCAAAGCCAAAGTAAATGCAGATGGTGCAGCTAAGATTAGCAGTATGCTATCACCCTTGACTGCAGATTATACCAGTTTAGTTAGGACATCCACAGTGGAGTTAATTGAAGCTCAGAAAAATTATGAGAGCTTAGAAGGGTGTTGGAAGGCAGTTCTGGGGAGTAGAAATCCTTCAACAGAATTTTTTATAAGGAAGGGAATATTGTACAGACAGTGGGAACAGCGCAATACGGACTGTGTTTTTGAACAGATGGTCATTCCACTTAAGTACAGAAATCAGATAATGGATGTGGCTCATTCAAATGGGTGGTCGGGAAAAAGAAAACTTTGGCAAGAATTCAGCAGCACTTTTACTGGCCTGGGATGTGTAAACAAGTTGAACAGGTGGTCAAACAATGTGATACATGTCAGCGCATAGGTAAAACTCGTGTTGTAACTAAAGTGCCATTGGTAAAGGTTCCCATAATAAGTACACCATTCAAACGCTCAATAATTGATGTGGTAGGACCGATGAAACCAACACAGCAAGGGTTCAGGTATATACTAACAATATAGCTAACTCTGAAACAATTGTTGATGAACTTTTTAAAAGTTTTTTGTTGAATAGGCTTTCCGGTAACGATCCAGTCTGACCAAGGCAGCATTTTTGTTTCACAACTGACAACTTATTTCCAAGAGAAATGTGGGATTGAGATTGTGCATAGTTCTCCTCATAGGCCTCAGTCAAACTCTGTAGAACGAGTTCACAGGAATTTAAAAGACATTTTAAGGGCTTTGTTTTTGGAAAATCCAAATGATTGGGAGCAGTGTTTGCCAGCAGTATGCTTTGCTATTCGTAGTTCAGTGCATGAAACCACTAATTTCACACCGTCGGAACTAGAGTAAGGTAGCAACATTAGGGGACCATTACAGTTACTTAAAGATAGGTGGGAGGATGAAGATGTAAATGTTACAGTAGTTGAACATGTGTATAACTTGCTAAATAGGTTTCAAAACAGTAGGGCATTAGCAGAAGAGGCAACACTTAAAGCTCAAACCAAAGCAAAAAAGTATTATGATAAAGGGGCCCGTGGTAGGCAGTATAAGGAGGGAGATGAAGTATTAGTACTCAAAACTGACAGGAAACACAAGCTTGAGGTATTCTGGAAATGGCCATTTACGATAGTAAAAAAGTTGGGAGAAGTAAATTACCAAATAGCTTTAAACAAGGCCAAAACTAAATTAGCAATTTATCATGTAAATATGCTAAAGCCTTACTTCAATGCCATTGACACAGTAAATGTCATATTAGCACCTGAAGAATTTGAGAAAACCCAATCTGGGAGGGGAAAACTCCTGAGTATTTGAGTCCAGAGGAAGTCATTAGCATGGCTAAAAGCTTAGGTACCATGACCCCACAAATGATTGAGGAACTAAAACAAGTATTTAGTCAAGTACCAAGGGTATTTTCTTTAACTCCTGGGAGAACAAACTTAATTGAATTTGATTTATAGTTAGCAGGTGAACCAATTATTATAGCAGACCTGGTCACCTATGGTGGTGGGACCATGGTAACAGTTACCCGAGCTACGAGCTGGTGGCCCCAGATTCAACAGACTCAACGAACCTGAAGCAATTCAAGGACCAGGCGGGCTAAATGCGACCGGACCTGTTCACTTGACCACGTGAGCCTGTAGAGCAACCGTTGCAGCAAAATTGCCGCAACGCAAGGTCTGGAACCGAAGGGTCGTGTGGTGAATATGTTGGTAACAGAGGCGACCGCTTTGTGTCGGATCCGACCGTGGCGTCTCCTTCATCTGCTTGATTTTCTGTCTTCATTCTCCTCATCGTCACTGGTCGTCATATTGTTATTATTTTGTTTGATTTGGTCAGGTGAAGAAGAATGCCAAGGTGGACGCTTACAGGTTCAGGTCCCAAGGATAAAGCAGCTTTAACAGAAAGAACTGATAGCTCAGTTACCCTTTTGAAGATGGGGAGGTAGTCGGATATCCATGTGGTGGTTGTCTTCGTTGGAGAAATTTCAGTATTGTAAGAGGAAGGTGCAGTAGCTTGACGTTCGCACTTGTGAGAGCTCACCCAGTTGCTGTGTCCAGGAGGAGTATTACATCATTTGAGAGATTAGTCTTGGTCAAGTCAAAATGTAGAGACCAACTGATAGATCCAATGACGAAAGGTGATACACGTGCACTAAAATGTTAGAGGAGTAGGAGCCTTGGTGCTGAGGCAAGAACTGGTGATGAAAATCAGGAGCTTGCCAGGTATACAAACAGGATCGCTCAGACGAGGGGTGGTACCGTTGATGCGACAACTGGAACTGAGGGTGCACGTCATAGTAGAAACGTACTGAGAAAGCGAAGCGCAGGCTAAGAGAGCGGACCACAGGAAAAAGCCTGTGTCAAGTGCTAAGTGGTCAAACAGTTTTAGGCAGTGTCGTGTTTTGAGAAGTGATGGGAGTCACGTGGCGAAATCGTTACATGAATATCCTAGTGAAGAGGCAATGCGAGACGGCCAAATGAAACTTACAGCACTCATTAAGTGGCTTCTCAGGAACATGAAAATAGGCGATGTCCGTCCCTACATGGTAGCTATTCAAGAAGGCGGCCTTTCAAATTGGCGGATCGAACCCAATACTAAATGTTTGACATCTCCCTAATGGGTCATTAGATTTAAAAAATTTTTATGTCAGAAGCTAGCATTAACAACTACTTGCTTTTAAAGGCATTTTGCCATAAAGTAAAACATTTTTTTCGTTTAAAAATCGAAAATGTTAAATTTAATGCAATATTGCAACAACAATGCTTTTTTTCTTTATGCAGTTTTTAGTTGAGAAAATAAAATCAATTTTCTAAAACAAACGGTGTTTCCGACGTTTTCCACTAAGTGCTCACAATGTCCTTAACTTTAGCATGCTGAATCCAAAGCTGCTCAGTGCCAAGTCTATTTTCTCCTCATAAGCCCGAAATTCAAGGTGGCGTCAAAAAATGGCGACCAAAAACTACGAAATACCAGGGTTGGGTCTGGTTGATTTATGTTTTTTTTTTTGCCTAACCAAAATCATACCTTACCCAGTTACTTATATCAGTTCCTTCTTTTGAATGGCTCATTTCCTTGCCATGCTCGCAGCTCCCTTCTGCTACGCATGCGCGCACGTCTCTATATAAGAAGTCGCCCCGAGCCTGGCTTCATTCTTTCTTCCATGCTGGGTCTACCTTGGCGACTGAGAGGGGAGGCCGGGCGGGCCGAGGTAATGTACGTTTTCCGTTAGGCAAAAAAAAAAAAAACAGAAATCAATGAGGTCCAACCCTGCTATTTCGTAGTTTTTTATTGCCGTCGAAAATATACATTACCCAGACCTTACCCTGGAGGCGGACGCCAAGGACCAAGGTGCAGAAGCCCGTGCTGCGAGCAGGCTGCCACAAAGTCCAAGATACCCTGTGAACCGGTCGTCGTTTACGCTTGTGTAGGCGGAGCCCGGACGGCAGTCTGACGAGGGACAGAAAGAAAAAGAGGGGGTGGGGTGACCGTAGGATACCCGGGAGAATGACATCCGTCAATTGGACGGAAAAATGGTACGTTGGTTGAGGTGAAGAAGACCCTGTTGAAGAGGGAGCGTAAGGCGACCGTATTCTGGGCAAGGTAAATGAAAGAGAATTAGAATGCAGACATGACAAAATTTTTCATTACCTTTGGACGTGATTTGTCCAAATGTACGGCTTGAGACATGAGGGACTTGCTTCTGACGGATGGGTCCCGGATACAGGAGACCGAGTGAACCGGAAGGGATGTATAGACGGGAAGAAGGCCGTCCGGAGTGCAATTGTGACAGGCCTGGGATCAGGACGTGTTGGACACAACAGGAGAGGTTCGTTGTGCTGAAGCTAAAGAAAGTGAAGTAAGGGAGTCCGCATACCGTGACAAGGTGTAGTGTTGGTAGTGCTACAGAAATAGTAGAACCAATGTAGGGTTTGATAGATGACATGTTGCATTTTTGTAGAGTCTTTAATATATCATAAAGAAGGTCCGCATGAAAGAAGGGGGAAACGGCTTGTTGCGTATTCCCGTGTTGTCTTTTATAATAATATAATAATAATAATCTTTGCCACCCCTAGGGGTGGGAGGGTCATGGAAGGGCTGTGAGCCACTAACACCATACCATGAAATGAGGAGTAATAGGGAAAAATTAAGTACTCTCGGGCCAAGAACGCTTCAAGAATGGATGAAGATTTTCCATGTTGAGGTGGCGACGAAATCCCTGCACCGTGTTTTGGTTTACGGTAAGCTCGCTAAGAGCGTTCCAAACACGAATGACTCGCACCGAAAAAAAATTTCGGCGAGAATTTGTTGACGAGGCTGACATTGCAAGTCTCCAGCTATGACCCCTCATTCGACCAATACAAGGCGCAAAATCAAAAAAGGGGAGGCTGATAGATGTGAGATCGTGTAGGATCTTGTAGGTTAAGATTAAATCAAATTTGATTCTGCGTAACTCAAGTAGCTCCAGACCAGCCTTTTTAAGGCGTTCAGAGTAGCAGAGGTCACGAAATCCCGGAAGTCCCTTCGTAAATCTGCGTTGGATAGCCTCAAGGCGGTCGATATCACCCAGTAAGTGAGGAGACCAGACTGGTGTTGCATATTCTAAAAGTGGCCGCACAAACACTTTGAAAGCCCAAACCTTGGTAGACCAATTACCAGAAGTAAAACACCGGTTGACCATTGCAACCCGACGGTACGCCTGCGTGCAGATCTTATGGCAATGAAGGGAGGATTTAAGACTATTTACGAACCACACTCCCAACCACACTGTTCTATGGAGAAACGAAAAAGTTGAAGACGACCGAGAAACAGGTTGCCGAGGAGCCGAAGAGTGAGGTGAACGTATTTCGGATTGAAGAATTTTGAATTGGTAGAGAAAAACAAGTTTAAGCGAGAAGAAGATGGTGGGCAACTCGGCTGAATGAGTCAGAGGTGAAAGAGCATCTAGGGTAGGGGTCGGAATCCGAGCGCCATTCCCTTAGCCCGAGCACGACAGTCTGTGCATGGCAAGTATTGGGTTGAAATATTGGAGCACTGAACCAGTCCGGGAAATATCGGAACGAAGGTGGAAGCGTCATCAAACTGCCAGACCGTGTACACCGACAGCTGATGGAGACCGAATAATGAGGACGCCAAAGACCAGGAAGTGACCGCAATACCGTAAATCGTGTATTAAAAGCCCAGTTGAAGCCAAAGCCAACCCCCTAAAATGCTGTAAAGTCAAAATCATGAAATAGTGGAGTTAAAGCCCACCCCTCAAATTGTCGTTTTTCCACGAAAAATTATCTAAAAGTTATATGATGTGAATAAAGACCGTAATTTCACATGTATTATCCGCGGACTATACGTAAATTTTTATGAATAAATTATTAGTGCGGACAATCTGAGGTGCGGACTATACGAGAGATCAAAATGCATAACGTAAAAAAAAAATACCTTTCTGTTTGGTCAAAACGAAATGTGGCTTACTGTAATTCCGTGACCTAATTTTAACCCACTATTTCTCTCCCTTCCCCTAAATTTCCTCTCTTTTGTGCACGGCGTTTTTAATTCCAGGAAACAAATACCTTTATTATCACTTTCACGGGTTTTGGCCACTTTACTCAACCTCTCCGTTGTAAAGAAGGCCCGAGTTCTTCACCCTATTTGAGAAGATAACTTAACTCAAATAACAACAACCTGAGGGAAACTTCGTTTACGGCAACGAACAATTTTTTTTTCTCGGCGCCTCGGTCGTGAAAATCCCAACTTCAAGCACCTGTAACTTCCAAGAAAATGGTCCGATCCGTCTCATCTAAACAGCTCTTAATAGCCATGAACTTTATCTGTTTTCCCCCGCAAACAGAACACGAAAATTCCTTCTAGAACTTACACAGCATCCATTTGAAAAACCAGAAAAACGCACGAAACGAAGCCGTAAAATCACCGTAGCGCACGAGACGCCATTTTCGCCACTTGTAAAAATTTGAATTTACTTTGTATTTTCACTTAGGCATAAAGCCGAAAACATTAGTTTCATGTTTGTTAGGAGGAGCTTCCTCTACGAAGGTACTTAACCTCGATAATAATTGTACAAACACTTTGTTTTGATATTTCTTAAGTAGATTTAAGGTGACGATCTAAGATGCACTTGAGAACAAAGACCTTGGAATCAAGTCCCGCTGAGATAGTAGCTGCGTTCCTTGCTCCACGTTCCAGGCCCGTCAGCTCTGTGCTCTTTCGGTGTTAGTTAGTGACAGACACGCCAGGATCGTCCAGTACTGTACGGAATGAGGATTGGTTTCTGAACAAAATTTATGCTTTAAACTTTAAACACGTAAAGGTAACAATCAAATTGCGAGATCTGGCGCATACTGAGGGCTTTTCATGCATTCAATTAGTCCAGATACAAATTCCTATGGGTTTTCAATCCGTACGGTACTGGACGACTCCTAGCGTGTCTGTCACTAAACAGAAGCAAGCTGACCGGCCTGGGGTGGAGCGCAGCTACTATCTCAGCTGGCCTTGCTTGGAATAGTAGTAGTATAGTCTAGACGCACCATGAGCGCTGGCGTCGCGGCGGAGAACTGAACGGCAGAAAAAGCTCCATGGTAGGGACAGTCGACAGGCCTAATAGCATGGCACAGTGCTGCTAACCCTTGCGCTAAACATTGTTGTATCCTATTGTGGGCGTATGGAAAACTTTAGTTATTACTTTTATCAGTGAAAGGTGGTTTGGAAGTAATTTCCAGTGAGCCAGTGCCATATGCGACCACCACTTGCTATCGTTTTTTTTTTAAAGCACGTTATTTTGATGCTACAGCTGTTCGGCACCTTACCTAACCTGATCAACATAACCTCAGAAACCTAGTGTTTGTTTGTGATTTATTATTAAAAATTCTTTGCAAGAACGTTTTCTCACTTGAATTTTATTTTGAGCAGAGAGAAATAAAAGCGGCACTTGGGGACTGACGACACGTTTCTTGTATTTATTTATTTTTTACGAGAACATTTCAACAGTAGGTCACGCTGGGATCAAAGCAATCTAACTCGAATTTCCACACCACGCCACTTCATGACAATTACAATGTACTTTAAATAATAATAACTTTATTGTAACACGTGAATGTATAGTTGATCAACATAATGAGAGGGGGGGGAGTAATGATTGTGCCAAAAGGGTGAGATTTAGGCGCTGGGCCCGATTCTAGGAAAAAAAAGCTTCGGAAAAAAAAGCCCCGGAAAGAAAAGCTGGTGGAAAAAAAGCCGATGGAAAAAAGCCCCGGAAAAAAAGGCCTCGGAAAAAAAAGGCTGATGGAAAAAAGCCGACGGAAAAAAAGTCGCGGAAAAAAGCCGATAGGGAAAAAACACAACAAAAACCTGGATGAAATTTCACAAAAATATTACCTTTAAATAGGTGTGTGCGTAACAATGGACAATGGCCTTAGCTGGACATACTATCAGCACATCTGGCATGCTATTAAGCAAGGCTAATCGAAGTTGTTCTGACCAAGACCAGGAATTACATAACGGCAAACTTCACTTATTACGTACGATTTATTCGCTTATGCGAGAATTTATTTCCTCGATTTATATACATCTTATCTGTTTTTTTGTGTGGTATGGGAGAGGTGCGCGGGGGGGGGGGAGGAGGATTGGGGGGGGGAACAACACACTCTGGAAAAAAATAACAAAGTTTATGCACGGAAATATCGAATAGCACTCAAAAAAAAAGTTAAAGTAATTTTGAGTAAACTTAATGTTTTCTCAAATTTTCTTTTAATTATCCATAGTCGGTCAAATTCAATACTCCAACTCCTCCTTCCCCAGTTACGGCATATGTAGAAAATATATGATTCCCGATGCTTCTCCCCTTTCCATTCTATTTCAATTTTGGTGGAAACTTCGTTATTTCACGAATTGTCTCTTACTGAACACGTCTTTTTCTCTTCACCACTTCCCAGTAAAAGACAAGAATTTGGGAGGAAACTTGTGACTTCGAGTCTTTCTGTAAATGATTCCGAAGGTAACTTTGGTCGAGTAGCAATCAGCTGATGAATGATGAATGCACACATAACTATGTTTAGGCAGTACTTGTAGGTGATTTTACACCAGATTTGTTGTAATTTTTCCCCTATCGGCTTTATTTTCCGTGACTTTTTTTCCCGCGGCTATTTTTTCCATCGGCTTTTTTTTTCTAGGTTTTTTTTCCGTCGGCTTTTTTTTTCCATCAGCTTTTTTTAACGAGGCTGTTTTTTCCGCAGCTTTTTTCCATCAGCCATTTTTTCCAGGCTTTTTTTTCCAGGGCTTTTTTTTTCCGAGGCTTTTTTTTTCCGTTCACCCTGGGCCCATTCTTACACCAACCCAAAACAGACAATTACCGTCAACAAACAAAAGCAAAAAATTAAAAGTAAATAAGAAAATGTGGCAGTGGGGGCTGGGAGGGGAGGCAGGGAAAAATGAAAATGGAAGATAAAAGTGGGAGGGGGATGGTTACCAAGTTAAGAGTTAAACAAGTGACGGAATAATTGAGTTTTATAGGCCTGTTTATCAGGGCTGAACCGAGCTTACCCAGAAGTTGTCAGAAGTTAACCATTTTTTTTCCAAACTAGCCTACCTCTTTGTTTTTCAATGAAGAAAATCTAAGATTTACAGCTTAAGATAAAAAAAAAAGTAACGCATGTTTAACAGGACTGAGTGCATACTACCATTACTCCAAGGTCTTTGCCCGCATGTCTGAAAACCATGCGCATGTTTTTTTTTATGACTTGTAGGCAACTTCGGCGTGAAACTGAGAAGCCTCACAAGATTTTTCTGAAATAACGAAAACAAGCGATGTTTGATATGCAGGCTGTCAATAGTTCGAAATTTTGATATCTTTGTTTCCCCTAACAAAGATCAAACTGACTTGTAAAATTACAAAAATAAAAAAAATTCCAGATTGTTAACTAAATTTTTGTCATAAAAAAAAACCTACCGCCCCTATGTTTGTTTTTCGGTGATAAATTCCCGTTAAACAAGAGACTTTCTTTTATGCCCGAGTTGAACAAAAATGTTTAAAAACGTGTCGGTCATAACTCGTAACAGCACTTTAAATCTCTTGGTCTTATTTTTAGATTTCATGCAAGATGATTTTTATTTAAGCCTATTTGTTTACAAAAACCGATGTTAAAAAAAAGCCATCATACCATATGGGTCATGATTGCCAAGTTCTTCATCTGTTTAGTAATTTCCTACCAATCGGTAAAAAATAAAGGTGGCCGTGAAATTGGAATAAATATAAAAATTCGTTTCGTAGATCACACAAGAAACGGAGAGAGCAGTTTAGGTAAACTAATTGTTCCTCTTTTTCTTCATTCCTGGCAACAATAAAGTATAGTAAATAATTTCGACCTTTTCTTGAACAACAAACATAGTACGTAGCATGACTTTACCGTTTGTTGAACAAAAAAACGCGTTGGTCCTATTCTTACAGCATTTCTCTACTTACTCAATACACGCAGCCGACTGAGTTGTCCCCACCATGTGCGATCAGCGGCTCTTCAATTGTCAGTCAGCTTCCCGGGCGTCCCGCTACGGCGTGTTACCCGCTTGCTTGAGAAATGTCCGACATCCAAAACCCCAATTTTGCGGCTGCAAATATTGTTTAAAACTATTTTAAATGCGTTTTAGCATCTGCTGGTAACTTTAACCTTTTATTTTATAATAATCTTTTAAAGTAATCTTTTGCCATCCCAACTACCGGAGCTTAGGCAACATCTAACTTAACGAATTTTCCCGGACACATCTTTTCTAATTTTCCGTAGTTGTTCTTAGCAAAACCGATTTGGCTTTCGATTTCCCAAAGTAAAACCTGGCTTCACAATGCTAATAACCGAATTTATTGAGATCATTCCTTCAATAGTCGCGATGCATAACATCGTGGTTTAATACGAAAACAATCCGTAGTAATTAAAGGCCTTTTTCACGTTCCAAACAATGAGTATAACTCAACCGGGCTCTCTCTATCACGCAGTCCATAGTTATTCCTTCAAACGGCGCCAAGCGAAAAATCCTTTGCATTGCCAACTTTTCTATTGTTCTCAGAGCCCTCCACCAACCAGACCCCCGTAGCTCTCCTGCCCGTCCGCATGAACTTCCGGTACGTAGCATAAAAAGCCCCCGCTCCTCTCACTCGTTAGCACACGCTCAGCAGATCTCAAAGCCAGAGGTGACTACGCCAGTCGGTATAGATGTCCCATCCGAATGTTGCCATGCCGGTCAAAGGTAGTTGGTTCGTATTAGACTAGTGTTAGTTTAGAAATTTTAAATTTTGGAAACCCCATTCGAAATTTTAGTTTTAAATTTAACCTAACCTTAAGCTTTGAGGGAATTATGGAGGTGGAGCCATAGTCGGCATTCTAGGCCCCCATCGCCATAACGTCAGGGTTCACGGTCCATTTCTAAAAACCAGCTTTCTTTCCGTGTTTATCATTATGAACTTAATCTAAACACTAAATCTGCATTTAGACGACGTATTTTCCAGGGTGCTTCCCCAAATACTAAGGATCTACAGATTTGTTGATTTGATCTTAGGTCGGACTTAAGAAACAAAATCTTATTTGTGTGTAATTCCCGCGGTTTGCACCAAATAGATTTATTTCATGTAATTCCCGCGGTTTGCATGTTATAAAGAGTTCCCGAGGTCCCACAAACATTTTCTAATCGAAATTGTCGTTTTTACTCTTCATCTTGTAGTGTGAAGTTTGAGTTGAATTTAATGAAAATTCTTGTTGATTTTTCCTGTTGTAAAAATCGCCGTGCTTTAATTTAAAGTCCATTTTCTTGTATTGACACTAGTCGAATTTAAATGTAATTGTTTATATTTATCTGCCTTTTAATAAACCTACGAGTTTGTAAAACGCCTGTTTTTCTGCTAGTTAGACTAAATGTAGAAGTTATAGTTCTTAAGAAAACCACTTAATAATAAAAACACCCACCTGGTGGCAGCGAATACGCCCCTTTAATGTTGTGTCTTGTTAGCCTACAGTTAGGACAAATGACTCTCTGTTACCCATGCTGGGCCAGGTAGCATACGTGTGCTGTTTTCCGTAAAAGTAAAAACCGTCACCACAACTAGAAGTTAAAGATAAAAACCATCTTGATGTCGGCGAGGCTACAAGCACCTCTACAGTCGTAGCTTCGGCCGCTACAACTTGGTGGCAGCGGTGGGATGAACAGGTGCTGTTCCGTCAAGCGTTTCCCCCCTGCCATGCTACTACAGATGAACAACTCTTCAATCTGTAAAGCCGCGACTAGGACGTAAGTTGCAAGAAAAAGATGTCGGTGGACTCAGTCAAAATAGTCACTCGAAAAAGACGCCTGCATTGCCGCTATAAATCAATGCTTTCCCAGCCTCAGTAACAACGGCGTTCCTGTAGCCAGACGACTGGAGCCACAGCTTCACCGAGTGGACGCCTGCCCAGCCGAGATGCGAGCATCAAACCCCGCAACCCTGTGAGGATAAGCCAGCCAGCAACGGACAAGGTGCTCCTGCACAGACGACTGCCCTTGGATACGCAACCATCGCCGCAGTG
Source organism: Lithobius niger (assembly GCA_023313725.1). Taxonomy (NCBI): domain Eukaryota; kingdom Metazoa; phylum Arthropoda; class Chilopoda; order Lithobiomorpha; family Lithobiidae; genus Lithobius; species Lithobius niger. The sequence continues at coordinate 16,071 of JAHWFP010012537.1, forward strand.
CAACGCCCGAGGAATTTCGTATCGTCGATCGACGGTGGGACGAATGGCCTGACGTGGATAGACTGACCGCACAGTATATGTGTTTTTTGGGTAAGTGTGCATAGGATATGCTTTGGCCTGCCAAGCCTAGTGTTGTAGTTAGAAACATTTATGTAGTTTAATTATTTATACACCAAAGCTAGGGGTCAGTGAAAAAGTGTTTTCCATTGCTAAAGCTTACTAGATTAGGATGAGAAGCGGTTAAATTCGTGCTCAGTCTTAACTTAAAGTTTGAATTAATTTTGCGGCTGCAATTTAATTCCATATTTCATTTACAAGCTGTATTTTTGAACGCAAGGTTAAAATTTCCCGAAATGGCTACTTTCGACGAAATTGTAGAAGGTCTTAAAAACAAAGAGCTTAAGAAAGCATGTTTAGAATTAGGTTTAGCAGTAAGTGACACTAAACAAATATCACTTAAAAGTTTACGTGATGCAGTTGACGATAACAAAGTTTCTTTAACTGAACTTGCTGACACGCTAGAAAGTGCCACGGACAGGAGAGATTTAGCCATTCAAGCTAAAAAAGAAATAGCTCTTAAAGAAAATGAGTTATTCTTAAAGGCAGAAGAATTAAAGTTAGAAGCTTTAAAAATTACTAAAGGAGACAAACGTAGGGCACACGAATTTGCTTTAAACGATCAAGAAACGCAAATTAGAGATCGCTCTAGCGCTCAAGAGCTACAAAGGCTCGATAAGCAGATAGAATTAGCTAGGCTAAATTCTGCCAGTTCTGGACCATCCAGTGGTACAGTAACCCCGAACCCTCAACGAGATCCAGTAAGCAAACCCGGCAAAATTGCCGATGTTGTACGTTTAGTAAATAGTTGGACGTCCGACTCAGAAATTAACAGTTTCCTTAAAATTTACGAGAGAATTATGTTAACGCAGAAAATTCCCAAAGAGGAATGGGTGGTAGGCTTACAACCTCTTTTAGGTTCAGTATTAATCCAAGTGTGTGATCAGCTCCAAGATGCTGACATGCATGACTATGAGATTAAGACTAAACTTCTTGACAGGTTTGTGCAAACTAAAGAGTCGGTGCAAACCCAGTTTCGTTCCCTAGAAAAATTGCCGGAGCAATTATTTCATGATTATGCGCTCAATCTGGAAACCTTGTTTTCCCGTTGGGTCTCACTAGCTAAAGTAAATAAGAGCTATGACCAACTAGTGAATTTATTTTACTAGAACAGTTCACGAAAGCCTGCCCAATTGCGCTCCGCAAATGGCTCCCCGACCAAATTAAGACAGGTACGTTAGCCGAGGCAGCAAAACTTTGTGACGAGTTTACAACTCGCAATAAACAAATCTCTGCAGATTTTTCTAGCAAAAGTGGCAAAGTGCAAGCCAGCACTCATTCAGGTAGTCAAGCTTCTAAAGCTTCCTCCAACTCTAGAAATGGTAAACAAAATCATAATTCCTTAGCTAACCCGGTTGGGACTAAGAATAATAATAGTGTCAGCGTAACTAGCCCAGATGCTAACGCTGATACTAACGACAGTGTAAAATCTAACCCTAGACAAGCTAACGGTAGATCGTGCTATGTGTGCGGATCGTTTTCGCACCTGCGTAATCGATGCCCCGAACTTAACCAAAAAGTCCCGGTGCAAGCTAATGCGTGTTTTCTTGTAGGTAAAAATGCCAGAGAAATTTTACAGTCTAGTACCGTAAATGGTTTCGTAGGCCAACGTAAGATTAAAATTCTTTGCGATACCGGCAGTTGTGTAAATATTGTAAGCTCTAAATTGGCCAGAGGCTGGCCACGATTAAAACAAACAGTCAGGTGCCAGACTATCCTAAACAGTGATATAGTAGTATTACCGCAGGTTAACTTACGTTTAAAATTAACCGACGGTACAGTGTTAAAGACAGTAGCTTGTGTTTTCTCTGCAGCTAGTCCGATTTTCGAAATCGTGTTGGGTGTAAACGGAGTTATTGCAATAAAACTTTTGCACGAGCGTAAACTGAAACATAAGCCACGTGAACCAGCCCTCGACCCCGCTCGTGTAGCAACTCCCCCAACAAAGTCTGACAATACCGACAATAGCACGAGCCAATCTAAGAGACGCTTGCGCAAACGTAAACAAACACAGGCCCGTAGCCACGGGAAGGACCCCCACGTCCTGAGGGATTGGTCAAGCCACCAGTGCCCTCACAGCGACAGCCTATCGTCGTTCAGCCCACAAGAGCAAAACTTTTGGATGAGAAGGAACTCATTAAAAATTCCTTCAGCCTGCGCCGTGTACCACAGCAGCAAGTGGAAACTGACCACGCCCCAACAATTTCACGATTGGCTACAGCGTCGTCATGGTGTTCAGGTAAAATTAAAACGCAGCTCTTCAGATAGTGATGTAAGCCGCCGTTTGTCCATGTCCGGAAAACCGGAATTTAGTGAAACCAGCTTCACAAGTTGGCTTGTTTCACGAAGCAAGTCGCAACCTAACCTAAAGTTAGAGACTAACAAATCGATCCAACCCAAGATCGGCAGAAAAAGTACTTCTGTTGAATGTTTTAATTTTTACCCCGAATTTGGTCAAATCAGGTTGCCTGAGTTCAATCTAATTTAATGGTAGTTTTTTTCAGTTTATGAGTATGTAAAACCTTGGATTAGGTCTCCCTACTGAACAACTAAACATGCTAGTTTTTTTTTTCTGATCCTCTTTAAATTTAAGACCAATGTTTTAGTGTGAACTCTATGTCAGTCTAGGGTGGAAATTAAGGCTTAATTATGGCTCTAGTACTGAATAGGGGTTCCCCGTCAAACAGAGGTTGTAAAAACCTAACCTAATGTAGTTTATTTTCTCTACTCAAGAGTTTTTTTTCTCAATTAAAAACGAAAAACTAAACCCAGTGTTTTCCCGTGCTAGCTTATTTTAAATAATGAGTTGTAGGCTTATTTTAAATAACGAGTTGTAGGCCAATACAAGTGTGGCTCCATCTAGGAGCAACTAAACCTAAATAGTGTACAGGTTGAAATTTTGATTTTAAACTCCAGAGACTGTACAAACCTGGAAAGAAACCTGTCAATGCGACACACTCAGCCGTTATTTTGTTTAAACAGTAAAGTTGTTCAAGCATTTTATTTTCAGGAAAAAAATTGACTGAAAATTAATTTGTGTCTCTATTTTTGACATTTTGGTCTGTTGGTAGCTCATCCTTAAGCAACTTCCAGTTAATCCCTGTTTTGGACTTCACACCTAAATTTTAAGTGCCAATGCTTGTTCTTTTTGTCATTATCATCGCCTTCCTTTGTGGAAGGATAATTACAAAGATTGTACGACATGTATAATAATATTCATTAGGAGTATTCTATGGGAATTGTAATCTGTCCCCGGTTAGTTCCTCTAAGTTTTGTACGAAATGGTTTTCTTTATAAAAAACTATCGGTCTACCCCTGGGAGATAAAGGATAGCCCTGTTTAGAAGGTTGTTGTGTTTTTATCCACAAACCTCCCAGTTATGTATTTTTATGTATAAGTTGTTTGGTAACCTTAAACCATTCTAGTGGTATTAGTTACTGTTAAATAGAGCCGGTGTTCTACCACGTGTTCATAGAATATTCTCTTCTAACCGCTATCGTGGCCTAGGTTGAGGGTGGAAGGCGAGGTGTTTTCGGTAGTTTCACAGCTAAAAAAAATCTACAATTTGACATAATCCGGACTCGCGAGAACGATTAAGTGGCGGGATGCACATTTGACAGTATTCTTTTACAACAAAAATAACTTTGTATTTCCAGTGTGTTTCTTGATATTTGTAATTTTTGCCCCACTCTCTGAATACTTGTACGATTTTCCTGCACAGAAGCAACGCGGACAGTATTTAGCTAGTGGTTGCAAAAACAGTATTCTTAATTTTTGTATTTTAACTTTGCTTTAAAATTAATTAAGCCACAAAAACGTTAGTCCCCAAAAAAATATAAAACGGCGATTTTAATTTTTGCAAAACCAGTGTTCTTTTTAAACCTTGCAAAACGATCCTGGGATAGGACTAAGTATCCCCTTGAGGTGTATTTCCTCAAAACTGGAGATGTATTTTCTCACCGGAGGTGTATTTCCTCAAAACTTGATGCATTTATACCACGTATTTTTGCAATTTTGATTACGGTGCTTGGCAGTTCAAGTTATTGGCATATGTTGTGTGCACTAACCCTTTCTGTTCTAGCTTCTACTGTGGAGTTCGACAAAAACTCCAAATAGAATCTCCTTGGTGGGGAGCTGTAAAGAAGGCCCGAGTTCTTCACCCGATTTGAGAGGATACCTCAACTCAAACTAACAACAACCTGAGGTATACTTCGTTTACGGCAACGAACAATTTTTTTTTTCTCGGCGCCTCGGCCGTGAAAAACCCCAACTTCAAACACCTGTAACTTCCAAGAAAATGGTCCGATCCGTCTCATCTAAACAGCTCTTAATAGCCATGAACTTTATCTGTTTTCCCTCGCAAACAGAACACGAAAATTCCTTCTAGAACTTTCACAGCATCCATTTGAAAAACGCACGAAACGAAGCCGTAAAATCACCGTAGCGCACGAGACGCCATTTTCGCCACTTGGAAAAATTTGTATTTACTTTGTATTTTCACTTAGGCATAAAGCCGAAAACATTAGTTTCATGTTTGTTAGGAGGAGCTTCCTCTACGAAGGTACTTAACCTCGATAATAATTGTACAAACACTTTGTTTTGATATTTCTTAAGTAGATTTAAGGTGACGATCTAAGATGCACTTGAGAAATGTCCGACATCCAAAACTCCAATTTTGCGGCTGCAAATATTGTTTAAACTATTTTAAATGCGTTTTAGCATCTGCTGGTAACTTTAACCTTTTATTTTATAATAATCTTTTAACGTAATCTTTTGCCATCCCAACTACCGGAGCTTAGGCAACATCTAACTTACGAATTTTCCCGGACACGTCTTTTCTAATTTTCCGTAGTTGTTCTTAGCAAAACCGACTTGGCTTTCGATTTCCCAAAGTAAAACCTGGCTTCACAATGCTAATAACCGAATTTATTGAGATCATTTCTTCAATAGTCGCGATGCATAACATCGTGGTTTAATAAGAAAACAATCCGTAGTAATTAAAGGCCTTTTTCACGTTCCAAACAATGAGTATAACTCAACCGGCCTCTCTCTATCACGCAGTCCTTAGTTATTCCTTCAAACGGCACCAAGCGAAAAATCCTTTGCGTTGCCGACTTTTCTATTGTTCTCAGAGCCCTCTACCAACCAGACCCCCCGTAGCTCTCCTGCCCGTCCGCGCGAACTTCCGGTACGTAGCATAAAAAGCCCCCGCTCCCATCACTCGTTAGCACACGCTCAGCAGATCTTAAAGCCAGAGGTGACTACGCCAGTCGGTATAAGAGATGTCCTGTCCGAATGTTGCCATGCCGGGCAAAGGTAGTTGGTTGTTATTAGACTAGTGTTAGTTTAGAAAATTTAAATTTTGGAAACCCCATTCGAAATTTTAGTTTTAAACTTAACCTAACCTTAAGCTTTGAGGGAATTATGGAGGTGGAGCCATAGTCGGCATTCTAGGCCCCCATCGCCATAACGTCAGGGTTCACGGTCCCTTTCTAAAAACCAGCTTTCTTTCCGTGTTTATCATTATGAACTTAATCTAAACACTAAATCTGCATTTAGACGACGTATTTTCCAGGATGCTTCCCCAAATACTAAGGATCTACGGATTTGTTGATTTGATCTTAGGTCGGACTTAAGAAACAAAATCTTGACTATTTGTGTGTAATTCCCGCGGTTTGCACCAAATAGATTTATTTCATGTAATTCCCGCGGTTTGCATGTTATAACGGGTTCCCGAGGTCCCACAAACATTTTCTAATCGAAATTGTCGTTTTTACTCTTCATCTTGTAGTGTGAAGTTTGAGTTGAATTTAATGTAAATTCTTGTTGATTTTTCCTGTTGTAAAAATTGCCGTGCTTTAATTTAAAGCCTATTTTCTTGTATTGACACTAATCGAATTTAAATGTAATTGTTTATATTTATCTGCCTTTTAATAAACCTACGAGTTTGTAAAACGCCTGTTTTTCTGCTAGTTAGACTAAATGTAGAAGTTATAGTTCTTAAGAAAACCACTTAATAATTAAACTTAGAGCTGCATTTAGAAACACCCACCTGGTGGCAGCGACTACCCCCCTTTAATGTTGTCTAGTTAGCCTACAGTTAGGACAAATGACTCTCTGTTACCCATGCTGGGCCAGTAGCATACGTTTGCTGTTTTCCGTAAAAGTAAAAACCGCCACCACAACTAGAAGTTAAAGGTCAAAACCATCTTGATGTCGGCGAGGCTACAAGCACCTCTACAGTCGTAGCTTCGGCCGCTACACCGTAGCGAACAGCAGCATGGCTCCAACTCGGAAAACAAGACAAAGCTTTACGTCGGATTTTAAACTGAAGGTGGTTCATTTCGCTAAAGAAAATGGCAACAGAGCAGCTGGCAGAGAATATGAAGTAGATGAAAAGGCTATCCGTAATTGGAGGAAAGAAGAGGAAACACTGAAATCCATACCAAGAACGCAACGTGCACGTCGCTGCGGTAAAGTAAAATGGCCGCGGTTAGAAGAAAACCTGAAGCGTTGGGTCGTAACTTTGCGCAAAAATTCACGTGCAACAACAACAGTGATGATACGAATGAAGGCTGTAGACATGGCCAAGGAAATAGGAATAAGAGAGTTTAAAGGAGGACCTAGTTGGTGTTTTAAGTTTATGCGTCGAAACAAACTTTCTGTTCGCTGCCGCACAACTGTAGGACAAAAGCTTCCTGTTGACTGGCAGGCCAAAGCAGTCGCGCTACGAAGCTATGTCCAGGACATATTAACCAATGAAAAATTGGAATTGAAATTGTTATTCAACATGGATGAAGTTCCTCTTTGTTTTGATGCGCCAATGTCAGAACAGTGGATGAAACGGGAAAAAAAACTGTGCCTATCACCACAACCGGACACGAAAAAACTAGTTTTACAGTCGTTTTAGGCTGTAGTGCGACTGGCCAAAAACTGAAACCAATGGTGATCTTCAAACGTGTGACCATGCCACGAGAACAATTCCCTGAAGGTGTTTTTGTTCATGTCAATCCAGAAGGTTGGATGAACGAAGAAGCAATGTATTTATGGATTGAACATTGCTGGCGTCGTCGTACTGGAGCATTTTTTAATGCGAAAGCCTGCTTAATGTTGGATAGCATTAGCACCCACTTAATGGATCCAGTGAAAGACCGTTTTAGGAAAAATGGCGCTCATCTAGCAGTCATTCCTGGTGGCCTCACCCAGAGCTCCCTAAGAAAGAAAAGCCGAGTCAACCGTAGCTCCCATAATGCTGGAAAACGCGCACAGTAAGTTGCTACAGTCCGCCGCAGGAGGCCGCTCCTGGCATGTGCCACTTCAGCGCTAAGTTAGCATTCGCGGCTGCTAGTTTTTTCGACTTTTAGCGACTAGAAACAGACAGTAGCTACCTAAATCAAGTTGATATTTTAAGTAAAAGCTTAAATTAAATAAATACGAACAAAGAAAAACATTAAGTAATTATTTAAAAAAAAGAAGAATTACTCTGAACAACAAATCGTACTTCGTTATTAGTCTTGCACTAAATGACTACTTTAAATTATGTTAGAAATCAAGCTATGTCAGTGACTTTAAATACTTCGAAAGTTCATAAATTTTTGCACAAAATTTACTTTAATAGCCAGAATAATACGGGAATTAAGCAGACAGATACACCCAAAACTACTTTTCATTTGAAAAAAAATCATAGGGCAAAATGGAAACATATTTTATTGCACACCTGAAAGTTGGAGTAAAAAATATTAAAAATAAAAGTAGGCATAAATCGCCAACTTACTTTGTAGGTCTAATGCCCAAGAACGATCTTTTTTTTCCGAGAGGGCCATGTCTTTTTAACTTATTTTCGACAGTTCCATTCCTACTGGTTTTTTTTTATTTCAGTTTGTCTGGATTTTTTACATCTGACAGTTGTCATTTGCTGCTCAAGTTGTGTAGAGTAATGGATAAATATTGGTCCCATCAGACTGAGAGAAACGAATAAGTGTAAATGCATATTTTAGTTTTTTCCTCACAGTCTGATACTTGTTAGGACTCAGCGTGACGTTTGACAGTTACATGATTCCAAAATAGTTTAAACAATAACTTTTTCTGTGTTCAAATTTTTTTTTTCAGTAGAAAGTTTAAAAAAAAATGGCGAAAATAGCGACAATGTCCCAAAAAGCGAATCTGAATCCGGCAAAGTGGATCCTATTTTTCGATTTTTTTCACCCAATTTCTAAGTGTAAAAAAAAAAGAAAATTGGATTTTGGATCCAGTACACGGTCCCTATTTTCACTTTTTTTTTTAACTTTGGGCTGAGAAATTTTTTATATCACTCTGTTCATTTTGTTTATTGATGGTTGACAATTTTTTTTCGTCGATTATCAAATTGGGGTATGAAATTTTTCAACGTAAATCCAAATTATAAATAATAGCCATATTTTTTATGGCCTATTATTGTTGACATTTTTACGTGTCCCTTTTTATTTAGCTATAACGTCATTTATTATTTTAATTTCCTTCTGTGTTCTATAATAGTCCATAACGGGCAACTTCATCCTTGAAAAATTAAACTAATGCGAAAATGCCAACAAGTTACATTTGTATTTACCAGTTGGCTGGTCCAATCTTTTAGGCTGATGTTTTCAACAGCCATCGGCTGTACAGACACTTTGTTTTGATATTTCTTAAGTAGATTTAAGGTGACGATCTAAGATGCACTTGAGAAATGTCCGACATCCAAAACCCCAATTTTGCGGCTGCAAATATTGTTTAAACTATTTTAAATGCGTTTAACTTTTGCTGGTAATTTTGCTGGTAACTTTAACCTTTTATTTTATAATAATCTTTTAACGTAATCTTTTGCCATCCCAACTACCGGAGCTTAGGCAACATCTAACTTACGAATTTTCCCGGACACGTCTTTTCTAATTTTCCGTAGAATCAAATAGTATCGGCCTGGCAGTTGACCGTGCATTGGAGAAGCTCGGCTGTGGCGGCCGAGTCCTGCAACCTGGAATTGGAGGCATGCAGTGTGTTCATGTAATGCTGAAAAGATTGAAGGAGAGAATTGAATGATGACAGCTTGATGGAAAAGTGGGCTTCGTCTTCGGCGGACAACTGAAGGCCACGTAGGAGGGTAGTACGTGTGGTTTCCAGGGAGGGGAGTCGCAGAAGCTCCGTAGAAATGGCATGGGGAGCGACTAAATCTGCTGGTGTGTGAAGTGGGACAGGGGACGAAGACGGCGAGGGCAGACGCTTGGTATCCGCAGAGGCCGTTGATTTGTTCTTTGTTGGTAACCTTGATGTGGACATGTATTTTAAACAGCCTGCATGCACGCGACAACACTCTTGACCATGCTTTCTTCATATATTGCTTCGCAGAAAGCAGCACATGCCGTAGCTGCCATCTAGTGGCCGTTTCGACGGATTGCGCAATGTTTTCTGTGCGCGGTTTGCAGGCACTGACTCGGCCTTTCTTTCTTAGGGGGCTCTGCCTCACCAAGCTACTGCAGCCGCTAGATATCAGCCTCAATCGTAGTTTTAAAAACTTAATCCGAATTCGATGGGAAAAATGGATGACTGATGGACTACATACGTACACCACAACAGGTAAATTGCGCCGAGCAACTTTAAGTGAAGTTTGCACTTGGATTGTGGATGCATGGGATGCAATAACCGTGCAAACTATTAAATCGGGTTTTCGGAGACGCCTCAATGATGACCTGCCAGATGCGGTCGAGCAAAACGCCACTAATGACGACGCTACAGCTGACGGCCAACACGAGGACTTAGCTGACCCAGACAATAAAAATGGACTGTCGGATGATTCAGATGATGAACAAATCGAAGGTGGACTTGACGAAGATATGCTGGAATTATTTTGCAGTGATACAGACGAATCTTTTGATGGTTTTAATTAAAACTTTTTCGAGTGTTACAAGACCTCACACATTGTGGTAGCCTATCGACATTTTTTTTTTTAACTTGCGTGCGGCGATCGGAACTCAACTGACTATTTTTTTTTTTAAACTATAATGTTCGGCCTAAAATGTTAGGAATTTCTAGTTATACAACCGTAATTAAAATAATACAGGACGAATCTTGATGGGTTTGATTAAAACTATTGAGTGCTAGCAGACATCGCATTGTGTTAGGCATATCGATGTTTACTTTTTGCGTGCGATGATCGGCACTTGGATTGACTGTATTTTTGTTTAAATATTATCATTAAAGGTCTAAAATGTTCGGAATTCTATTTAATTAAATTAAAATTAGCTAAAATTAAGCAGTACCATAGTATAAATTTAATTACTGATAAGTTTTAAGCTGCGTACTATCTGGGAGTGCGGATTATCTGGGTGATTTTTTTCCTAAAATGCTTACAGAATAGAACTGCGGATTAGCTGAGAGGCGGACTATACACGTGAAATTACGGAACTGCTTGCTATATTTACTGGCCCCTTCTCCCTCCCTGTAGTAATAGTGGACTCTTCATTTAGCTCCTAGCACCTGCACAAGGCCTGGGCATCTCTCACCTAAGCCTCCTCCCTTCTTCACTGCAATTAAAAGGATGTAAAAATTGGTCTTTCACAGATGGTTCAAAAGCTTCAAATTTTCTGTAATAGATGTCCAGAAAGGTTAGAAAATTGATAATGCTTGATTTAAAGCCCATCCCCCTATTTTTTCCAAATTAACTGCATAAGCCCATGGGCGTTTAATCCACGATTCACGGTATTCGCAGTTTGATGCCTTGAGGTGATAGCCTTGTACTTCGCGTTTGGAACAGCCGGGATAGAGGAATCTGGAATTGCGGAGGAGGATGTCGTATGAGGTATTGGAGATTCAGTGGAACGAAGAGCACCATTGTCCATATAAAGGGGCGATCGGTGGAACTGATGGTCCGTAGCACTGTCCTGGTTGGGTTGAAGAGGAAGACGTAGCTATCGAGGCGTTGGGTGACCGGTATCCATGAGGTCGCCGAGTATGGGAACGGGCGCAATATTCCTCTCTCCAGAGAGAAGGAGGAAGAGGTGACAATTTCTTAATTGTCTGGAGTTTCTTTTTCATAAGAATGCTCAAGGCATGGAGGGAAGAAGCTCGGTCCTGTACGCGACCGAGATCTGCTGCAAAGGTTGAGTTGGCAGACTTGAGGAATCAAATAGTATCGGCCTGGCAGTTGACCGTGCATTGGAGAAGCTCGGCTGTGGCGGCCGAGTCCTGCAACCTGGAGTTGGAGGCATGCAGTGTGTTCATGTAATGCTGAAAAGATTGAAGGAGAGAATTGAATGATGACAGCTTGACGGAAAAGTGGGCTTCGTCTTCGGCGGACAACTGAAGGCCACGTAGGAGGGTAGTACGTGTGGTTTCCAGGGAGGGGAGTCGCGGAAGCTCCGTAGAATTGGCATGGGGAGCGACTAAATCTGCTGGTGTGTGAAGTGGCACAGGGGACGAAGACGGCGAGGGCAGACGCTTGGTATCCGCAGAGGCCGTTAATTTGTTCTTTGTTGGTAACCCTGGTGTGGACTTGAAACGTTTGCGGGATGTAAAAGGTGGAGACCGAAGAGTGCTGGAGTCATCTTGTTGATGAGTAGCAGGGATTGTCTGTTCCGCTGTTGCGGAGAGAGCGTTGATGGCTTGACGGCTGATGTTTGTTGGCCGGAGGCAAAGGTAACTTTTCGGGAGGTTTTAGAGTCGAGGAGACGACCGGACGACGAACTTTCACCACTGGGTGGGCGCTGTAAGGCACACTTGAGGTTTGGCTGATTATTTTTAGCATGATGCTGAAGAATAGTATTCCATTCTTTTTCGGAGATAGTGACACAGGTGCTTGCGTGTTTACCAATCGCATGTGCGAAGGTACTGGAAGCATGGATATGGGTCTAGATGGTGTTTGTCCTTCACAAACTCGAGGCACGAACACCAGACTGGGTCCGGGAAAGGTCTGACATGATTTTCAACAAGAGCAGAAGTTTCTGGGATGATATCCAATATAGGAGAAGCATCTTAACCATTTTGGGACGGAGAGGCCATGGCGAATGCTGAAAACAGGATGATTCGGACGTAAAGAACCGAATTTGAACGATGCGCGATGGGAAGAGAGAAGAAAACTGTTAAATGCACGGGAAGAGAGAAGAAAACTGATAAATGCGCGGGAAGAGCGACCGTTAGCGCCATCTAGCGATGATAGAGAGAAACGCCAGGGAAAGTCCCAGGAGACCGAGGCATAGCAGAGGAGAGAAGGCTGGGTAGTCGTAAAAAGATCGGAGTCCAGATGTGGGAGAAGGAGAGGTAGAGGAGCCTATGGTGTCCTACTCATAATCCTTAATGCCCCTCCCCCCTTTTGTTCTCCTTGAACGTTGATAATAGGGAATATTAGGTGAAATATCGTTCACTTTTGTAAACAAGCATGAAAGTTGGTACATATGCTCATTGAAACCCACTGTCTCAAAAAAGCCATTAGCCACTCGAAATTTCAAGACGGCGGCCAAATACCCACCAAAATGGCCGCAAAAAAATGGTTTTCTGCCTGTATCTCATTAAATATAAATTTTATCAAAAATCGCGTTCAGACTGAAATTGTAGAAAATTAAATTATCTATAGAAAAGCATTCTATGAAATGTTCGGTACATGCAGTCGTTAAGGAGATATACTGTGTTGAAGAAAGGACCACTCGGCTGCCATCTTGAAAAATGGCCGCTAGCGTAGTATTTTGTGTTTAGCTCGTGGAGAAGTAAAATTTACAACTAGAAAAGTTCTGGTGAATATCTTTGTGTCATGTTTACTAACTAATGTGACAATGTATGCACCAAACACAGGTTAATTGCATTGAAAGGATTATTTGGTTATTTTGCACATTCATTACAAATACCATTCATACGAAGCAGTATAACCCGAAGCTAGAAAAATTCCGTAAGTACAGGGTGTCAGGTATACACCTAGGGTGGATGCAGACTCATGAAGCAGTGCAGCTTTCCTGTATAATGTTTTCAAAATGGCGCCCAAAAATGGCGACCAAAAAACAGTTTTTGCTGCTAATGCCTAAACCGTTCATCCGATCTGTGGTGTTATCACTTGTGGCACCACAGTATTTAGCAATCCTTAGTTCCCTGTTGTTAACCTGACCCAGACTAACCTACTAATAGGTTAGTATGCCATACTTAACTACTGATATGTACTGATCCCCGTAGATGTGACCATTGCATTGGTCACATGACCACTTATTATAAAAGGCCGTGTAGCCTAATAAACACGTCCAATCCTGTGCTTGCATTAAGTGTGTACTTGTCATTAATCTGCTGGGGGAACACCACGCAATAGGCTACCACCAGGACAGTCCAGAATGGCGACGAGCCACCCCAGTAGAGTATTATTTAATATTTGGTGTAAATTATTGCCCCTTCCAACCATCTTCAGTGCTCCAAATTTGGTGAGTTAGCAATTTCACTATTTAGGCAAAATAGTTTAGTGCCCGGTTTGGGAATTAATTTAAATCTTAACGCTAAAAACTGTTGGTTCAGTGAGTGGAACTTAGTGGAACTTCGAATTCATTATAGTTAAAAATTCGTTCTTTATTTGCTAGAACAGTGAGAGATATTGCTTTGCTAATGCACAATTTGTACAAGGTTTGTGTCCCGATGCAACGCGTTGGCAGCTTTCACCTATCGTACTATAATTAGGATAAGCTGATAAAAATACAAATAAATTGGGCCTTAGCATGGCGATGTGCCTTATCTCTACACTGGCTGGCTGTGAGGTAAATTATCAAGTTAATTACCTTGTTAAGTTTAGTGAAACTTGTTTGGCTAAAGTCGGTGGTGTTATTTCATAATTCTAATTATGAAATTTTTTGGGCAAGCAAATTGTAAAATTAGGTAGGCTATGAATTTGGAATTAGGCTTAGATGTTAAGTAATTTAAGTATGGTCTTGAGTGACTTTAGTAAATTAATTTTGCTAAAGTGTTAGTAATTTGTTACAGCTTATTACTGGTTGACATAAGTATGTCAGTTGCAGGTGAAATTTATGTACCACCTGTAGTGGCCGTCATTACAGAACTTTAGCAAACGATGTAGTTGACGTTGCAATAAATAAGTTATTATTTATTATTTGTTGACCCTAATCTTAGCCTGAGTGCACGATACAGACTCAGACGATATGGCAAAACTGTCTAGCCTGTTGAGTTCGATAGTGAATGTGATACGTGGGATAAATACTCAACTCGTATAGATTATTTCTTTAGAGCAAAGAAAGTTGCTGATGTTGATAAATTGGATATTTTGATGGCATCAGTGGGGAGAGTAATGTTTGGTAAAATTCTAAATATTCTTTCCTCTAAGGTTCCAACCGATTTTTCGTATGATGAAGTGTTAAGGCTATTCTTAACGATTTGCAGCTGCTTCCTTCTGTAGTGTCAGAAAGAATGAAATTCTTCAGAAGAGCTCAAAAGTCTGCTCAAATAAATCAATATGTTTCAGCTCTTAAGCGTTTAACTAAACATTGTGACTTTGACAAAATTAAGAACATTAATTGTGAAATGATCAGGGATAGATTCATTGGAGGAATGTTGTCAGAAAGGATCCAAATGGAGTTTTTGAAGAAAACATTAAGTTTATCTGAAACAGTGTCTCTTGCTCTGTCACTGTAATCTGCAGAGGCAGACCAAGTGGAAATTCGTTCAACCATCAAATTCGTAAATTATGTCACGAAAAGAAACAAAACTTCTAAGTTTCGACCTAAACCAGGTTTTTGCTGCGGACGCGGCGGCCATGTTAAGTCTAGATGTAAATACAAGGATTACATCTGTGGCCGGTGTCATACTAAAGGACACCTAAAGGTAGTCTGCAGGAAAAGCCCTAGTGCAAATGCACCAAAAGTAAACTCAAAATCATCTCAGAGTTTTACTCCCAAAAGCATGGCTAAAAATAAGTACAGCTACCGCAAAAAGGTTAATCTGCTTACCAAAAACAAAATTAGTGATTCTGAAACTGAAGGTAGTGACTAAATAACAAATTTGATGATTCTAGTAGTGATTTTGAGTCCGTAGAGGACTACTGTGTGCAAAACAATACCATCGGAGTGAGCAGTACAACCGAACAAAGTTTAACCAGTGCAAACTAATAGAGTAGTCATTACCAAATGAAAATATCTAAATGGTACATTCCAGTCACTCTGAACGAAATCCAGTTACTAATGGAACAAGATTCCGGTGCAGATGGAACAGTCATCTCCATGGACACTGTTTCCAATGTGCCATTACAAAATAGCCCATACTATATAAACTCCTACACTGTAGGGGAGGAATTAGCCTCATTTCAAGTTAACTTGGAAGTAATTGTAAAAGGCCAAACCGAGCATTTAGATGCTATGGTTTCCAAACATTTAAGTCAAATTTATTTGGCAAAGATTGGATTTCTGTATTTCGAGTAGGAATCGATACCTTTTTTGATCTCCAAACTAAAGTTAAACAGGCAAAAAAAGTTAAGTTAAACCCTTAAGTGGTTTACACAAAGGAGTTTGAAGAGGGGTTTCCAGAGCTTTATGGCTCCGGCTTTGGAAAATTTAAAAATTACAAAGCCAAAATACAGTTGAAGGCTGATACGAAACCGGTTTATCGGCGAGTTTGCCCCGTCCCCCTTGCATTAAAAGAACGTCATAAACCAGGAAATCCTGCGCCTTGTAGGCCTGGGTATTCTGGAGGCTGTGGAAACTTCTGAGTGGGCGACTCCTCTGGTCATAGTTCATAAACCGAACAGTGACATACATGTCATAGGGGATTATAAAACCACCGTTAATCCTCAGCTAGAGGTAGACAGTTCCCACAGCCGCAGAGTTATTTAGTCAGTTATCAGGCAGTGATACCTTTAGTTTGATAGATTTGAAGGATGCGTTCCTGCAAATTGAGTTGGATAAGAAGTCTCAAGCTGCTTTACCGATTAACATGCCACTGGGACTTTACAGATGGCTTAGAGTCCCTTTAGGCCTTGCCTCAAGTCCAGGAATATTCCAGCGCGTTATGACACAAGTCGCTAACAAAATTCCTAAGCGCATGCCGTTTTACGACGACATTTTGGTCAGTGACAAAGGACAATCCCACAACGAATCGTTAAACCAACTTTTGACTGCACTCCAAGATGCGGGGGCTAAATTACGTATTGACAAATGCGAGCTATCACGGCCTGAACTCAAGTATCACGGTCACATCATCATTGCTTACACATCCTGCCATAGGTTATTTGAAGCCATTACAAATGCTCCTAACCCCACTAACATACAGGAGTTGCAAAGTTTCTTAGGTTTCGTAAACCACTATTCAAAGTATCTTCCTAACTTGGCACATATTCTTGCCCCAGTGACCAGGCTGTTGAGCCCTAAAGTTAAATGCATCTGGGAGAAGGATTGTGACAAGGCAGTAAACTCAGTAAAAGAACTTTTTGTTAAGTGTAAGATGCTAGTACACTATGATAATTGGCAGTGCTCTTCCAACCATAAAAGCTTGGCTTTGGTTGCGTATTTTGTTTAAGTTTAAGTTTAAATATGATCCCAAAAAGAAGCTTAAGCTGGTTTACGACGCAAGTCCCTATGGGGTAGGTTGTAGCCTGATGCATATAATGCCTAATGGTGAGAGCAGACTAATAGCGTTTGCCTCTAGAAAATTAACAAAGGCAGAACAAAGTTTTAGTCATTTTGATTGTAAAGCTGTAAGTGTAGCTTGGGGAGTGATGAGATTTCACGAATATGTTTATGGCCAAAAGTTTATCCTTCAATCAGACCAGAAGGCACTTCTTTGGATTTTTGGTCCGAAAAAAAGGTATTCCCCAAATGGCAGCAGCGAGAGTTCAGCGTTGGCCAGTCCTTCTGAACGGGTATTCCTATGATTTTCAGCACATTCCTGGAAAGGAAAATGTAACAGCTGATGCGTTGTCACATCTCCCTCTCCCCAATGTTGAGGAATTTGAACAGGCAGAGGAGCAGTACAACATATTAGCATTAGAAACCATTTATAACTTACCAGTTCTAAATGAAACCTTAGTTGCTGAAAGTCGTAGAGATCCTATTCTATGCAAAGTATTTAGATACGTTCACCATGACTGGCCCAGTCATTGTGACGACCAGGATAATTCCCGCAGCCTTGCAGAAACAAATGTTAAAAGATTTACATAGTTCCCATCTGCCAAGGAGACAAGATCTTGGTTAAAACAATCAAGATCTTATCAAACTTTCTAAGATCTTGGATGGTTGGCCCCACACGCAAGATCTTAACTGACTTGTTAAGATCTTGCTTGTGCATGGGCAAACTTTTTTTACGTTATTATTATTATTTTATTCACTTCTAAAGAAGGCCCGAGTTCTTCACCCGATTTGAGAAGATACCTCAACTCAAACTAACAACAACCTGAGGGAAACTTCGTTTACAGCAACGAACACTTTTTTTTTCTCGGCGCCTCGACCGTGAAAAACACCACTTTCAAACACCTGTAACTTCCAAGAAAATGGTCCGATTCGTCTCATCTAAACAGCTCTTAATAGCCACGAACTTTCTGATTTCCCCCGCAAACAGAACCCGAAAATTCCATCCAGAAGTCATTCTACAGCATTTAGAAAAACGCACGAAACTGAAGCCGTAAAATCACCGTAGCGCACGAGACGCCCTTTTGGCCACTTGTAAAAATGTGTATTTACCCTTTTTTTCACTTAGGCATAAAGCCAAAAACATTAGTTTAGTGTTTACTAGGACGAGCTTCCTCTGCGAAGGTACTTAACCTCGATAATAATTGTACAGATACTTTGTTTTGATATTTCTTAAGTAGATTTAAGGTGACGATCTAAGATGCACTTGAGAAATGTCCGACATCCAAAACCCCAATTTTACGGCTGCAAATTTTTTTTAAACTATTTTAAATGCGTTTAACTTTTGCTGGTAATTTTGCTGGTAACTTTAACCTTTTATTTTATAATAATCTTTTAACGTAATCTTTTGCCATCCCAACTACCGGAGCTTAGGCAACATCTAACTTACGAATTTTCCCGGACACGTCTTTTCTAATTTTCCGTAGTTGTTCTTAGCAAAACCAACTCGGCTTTCGATTTCCCAAAGTAAACCTGGCTTCCCAATGTTAATAACCGAATTTATTGAGATCATTCCTTCAATAGTCGCGATGCATAACATCGTGGTTTAATAATAAAACAATCCGTAGTAATTAAAGGCCTTTTTCACGTTCCAAACAATGAGTTTAACTCAACAGGCCTCTCTCTATCACGCAGTCCATAGTTGTTCCTTCAAACGGCGCCAAGCGAAAAATCCTTTGCGCTGCCGACTTTTCTATTGTTCTCAAGGCCCTCAGCCAACCAGATCTCGAAGCTCTCCTGCCCGTCCGCGCGAACTTCCGGTAATGAGTATAAAACCCCAGGAGGCAATCGTTAGCACACGCTCATCAGATCTCAAAACCAGTGGTGACTACGCCAGTCGGTATAGGAGATGTCCCGTCCGAATGTTGCCATGCCGGGCAAAGGTAGTTGGTTCGTATTAGACTAGTGTTAGTTTAGAAAATTTAATTTCGGAAACCCCATTCGAAATTTTAGTTTTAAATTGACCTAACCTTAAGCTTTGAGGGAATTATGGAGGTGGAGCCATAGTCGGCAATCTAGGCCCCCATCGCCATAACATCAGGGTTCACGGACCCTTTCTAAAAACCAGCTTTCTTTCCGTGTTTATTATTATGAACTTAATCTAAACACTAAATCTGCATTTAGATGACGTATTTTCCAGGGTGCTTCCCCAAATACTAAGGATCTACAGATTTGAATATTTGATTCTAGGTCGGACTTAGAAAACATAGTCTTGACTATATGTGTGTAATTCCCGCGGTTTGCACCAAATAGATTTATTTCATGTAATTCCCACGGTTTGCATGTTATAACGGGTTTCCGAGGTCCCACAAACATTTTCTAATCGAAATTGTAGTTTTTACTCTTCATCTTGTAGTGTGAAGTTTGAGTTGAATTTAATGTAAATTCTTGTTGATTTTTCCTGTTGTAAAAATCGCCGTGTTTTAATTTAAAGCCTATTTTCTTGTATTGACACTAGTCGAATTTAAATGTAATTGTTTATATTTATCTGCCTTTTAATAAACCTACGAGTTTGTAAAACACCTGTTTTTCTGCTAGTTAGACTAAATGTAGAAGTTATAGTTCTTAAGAAAACAACTTAATAATTAAACTTAGAGCTGAATTTAGAAACACCCACCTGGTGGCAGCGAATAACCCCCTTTAATGTTGTCTAGTTAGCCTACAGTTAGGACAAATGACTCTCTGTTACCCATACTGGGCCAGTAGCATATGTGTGCCGTTTTCCGTAAAAGTAAAAACCGCCACCACAACTAGAAGTTAAAGGTCAAAACCATCTTGATGTCGGCGAGGGTACAAGCACCTCTACAGTCGTAGCTTCGGCCGCTACACACTGTTTGCTTAAAGAAATGCAGGGGAATTCGGCTCCTGCTTGGTGTCAAGCCATCACCCTCCTCCAAAATGCTTTTTAATAATTTTAAAATTTTAGGGTGCACTGGGGTGCTGCAAGAAGTTTGGTACCTTCGACCCAGACAATGCTCTCATCAAGAATCCTGCTGTTACAAATATTGCAATTTCCTACATACTACAAAAGACCTATGAATTGCATGTACCGACCACCAAATTTCACACAACTTAGGCACATCATGCAGCGCTAGGCATTTGACACAAAGATTTACTGAACAGCATAGAGAAGATAACATACCTATGACTGGTTACAGAATTTTAATCTTTTTTTTTTTTTTGGGGGGGGGGGGCAAAACCGTTAAGTAATTTTCATTTGAGCAGGGTTGCAGCAGTATTTATTTTTTAAAACACATTTTAGGAGCATTGAGTAAGTCTTGAGTAAGCAAAATAATGAACGTAGTGTTATACTAACTAAATTTTGGACTTAGTGTACGTTTTTGAATGCGAAAGAAGTCTATCAAGGAAGGGGAGGAGCAAACCTCGTTCACTGTAGGGGCCTGAGATTATGTCCAGAGCAGGCCAGATTAGATCCCACAGCTCCTGAAGGAGAATGGTATTACCTTGGCCATTTAAATGGATTAATAGTAGTGACAGAATGGAACAAAAATATATTTTCCTAAAACACGGTAGTTGTTAACAGTGCAAGAACAGATTTTACTGAGACATTGAGATTGACAAAAAATTGGCTTACTACAGTATGATGTAATTCATAAATTCAAGCTTCTTTTCAAGTAATAATTTAGTACTTAAACCTTTGACAAACAACTAGAAGACAGACTATACCTCCCCCCTAAAAAAAAACGAGCCAGTCGAGGGAGCATAAAAATCTTGGAAAACACTGTTTACTCGACATTTTCTTCAAAACCTTTTGTTGTTGAAGTCATACATTACATTGCGTAATGCAAAAAAAAGTTGTGCAAAAATACAGTGGTCGTTCGTCCCCCCCCCCCCTCCGTAAAATATTATTTCTTTACGCCACTACTTGTAATTAACCAGGACGGAAAGCCAAATGGCTCAAGGAGGGTCAAATAAATACGGTTGCAAACCTATCCATGTTGCCTTTTGGACTTGTATGTCAGACTGCCTGAGTGGAGAATCGAACTTACAACCTTTGAAACCAAAGGCAGGAGTTGTACTGCTGAGCCGTACTGACATGACGTTTTGGCCGTGTCAGTATGGCTCAGCGGTAGAACTTCGGCCTTTGGTTTCAATGGTCGTGGGTTCAATTTCCTGCTCAGGCAGTCTGACTTTTTAAGTACAAAAGGCAACGTAAATAGGTTTGCATCCGTATTTATTTAACTGTTTGTAAAGTTTAAACACTTCTCAATGTAAGAGACACTGCAAAATTGTCCAAAAAAAAACCTGAAAGATAATAAAAGATAATAATTATAAAAGCTTAAAGGTTTTAAAAGCCCTACATAGACACGTGCAAAGGTCCCCGAGAGGGCAGGGGCAGATTACTTTTTTCTGGGGACTTTTTAGGGTGTTCTTACCTTTTTCTGAGATTGTACCCTTTTCTGTCACTCTTTGCACCCCCTTTTAGCCATTTTTGCAACTTTTTTTGGGCACTGTTACACCACCGCCCCAGTAAATGTTGGACATTTTGTAAAGAAAAGGGCACTTTGCCGTGAGGGCAGTCTGACAGGGGAGGGGGTGCCCCCCTGCTCCCCCGTGTCCATGATCCAAGCATACATAAATAAATCGGCATTATCATGGTTTTAAAAGTACCAGTTTTACGACCCTGCGATATTTTAAGGTACTTTGTAGTTAATAAATTATAAGAATGGAATAAATAGGGGAGAGAAGGGGGGGGGAAGGAGCGCACCCCCCCCCACCCAAAAAAAAACCGACTGGTCTAGGGACCAAAAATCCTTGGAAAACTAAATTTACGTTATTTTCTTCAAAACTTTTTTGTTGAAGTCCTACATTACATTACCTAAAGGATAAAATTACCCCTCCTCCCCGAAAAAATATTTTACAACGACTTTTTGTAAAAACTTTCCAATGCAAGAGCCATTGCAAAATTGCCAAAAATGGTTTCATTACCACTTCCACTTACATATGTAATGTCGGCCGCCGAAAAACCGTCGTTTTGCAACGAACAATTTTTTTTTCTTGCGCGCGCCCCAAAACGCAAAAAGACCTCGGTCTACTACCTGTCACCGTTTTTTTTAATAATGGACAGAAACAGCCAAACTTGGAACCATTTAATAGCCTGACACAATAGCTAACTCGTCGGGAAGCCCAATCTTCAAAACTCCATCCTGAACTCACACAATCTCCATTTGAAAAACGCTCATAAATCGCCGCAGTGCTCCTTCATCATGGCTGTCATTATTGAACCACTTGTATCTTGTATTTTATTTTACTCATTATTATTTTAGGGCAAAAAAGCCCAAAGACCCTAGCTTAGTTGTGCATTAGGAGGGGCTTCCTTAATTGGTACTTAACCTCACATACATGTGGATACACACAACCTTTTCAAGTGTAATATTTTTTATTGTGTTTGAACGATCGCAACTACTATGAAAAATTTCCACCAAAATCGAAAAGTGTCTTTTAAAAGTTAAACATCCAATTTTACTAATGCGTTATAGCATTCACTAAGCTAGATTATTTATTCATTTTATGCTTTTATTTATAATCTTTTGCCCCCAAAACGCTACCATTAGTCCGAACCAATTCGACATCGGCAATCACCGGACACGAATTTTTATGTAAATACTTTGCTTTAAATCTCAACAAAAACTCCGACCGTGACCATCTGATTGTTTCCAATAGCTTGTCCTTCTATTAAAACAATATATCGTGCAAAGATCTGTTCACAATGCCATCCCAAAGTCAGTCTGTGCAATAAACTCTGTCCGCCCTCCCACCTAGTTGTGGTGTGTAACACTGCAGTTTACCGTTAAAGCTTATTTAATTTAATAGTAATGATTTATGCATTACCCAAACTCATGTACTAAGCTTTACCTAGAGCCTATTCACCAAGTTCACATGTAAATATTCAATCAATAGTCAATATCCTAATGTAAAGGCCTTTCCCAAAGTTCATGAGTTGAAAACTCAGTTTGGGCTATCTTTTACATGTCTTTACTCCTTCAAACGGCTCTGCACCAAAACCCTTTGCTCTACCGACTTTCCCATTGTTCTCCTGGCCCTCCACCAATCAGACCCCCGCAGCTATCCTCGACGTCCGCGCTTTCCCCCCTCTCCAGCATAAAAAACCCCCCAGCTCAAAGCATCCACAGCATAGCTCACAGATCTCTCAAGCTAGAAGGGTCACGCCGGTCGGGAGTGGAGATGTCACGTCCGTGGTTGCCATGCCGGGCAAAATGGTAGTGGTTGTAAGTAACTAGTTTAACTTTAGAAGTTTATCTTTAGGACCCCCCCCCCAATTCTAAATTCATAGTCTAATTTAAACTAACCTCTACCTAAGAGTCTTTATGATTGGTAAGCCAAATCGGCATTCCTGGTCCCTACCACCATAATGTTAGAGTAGGCATCTCTTTCTAAAAAGCCAGGTTCATTCTTTGTTCATTTTTATGTGTAAACAAAGGGACGGTTTGATCCTCGTTGATTCAGGAAAAAATAACTGTTGGACGATTTGAAAAATAGTTGTCAAATATAGTTGTAACTTAGCGGACGCGGTTCAGCTTGCTGGGTATTCCAGGTTTGGAACCCAAGAAAAAAATGCTGTTTCTAATCTAAATTAAGAGTGTTTAAGAATCAACTTTGTTGTTCTTGTGATATGTGAATTTCCAAATGTAAATTCTGTTTAAACTGTTTTTTTTTTCAAACTTGTTCATTTTTCTGATGTTTTAAAATAAAAACCCAGAGTTTTAAACTTCAGGTTCGTTCCCTAGTGGATTAATTGTTTTAATGACAATGGTGAAACAAATACGGTTTCAGCAAGCGAAATAGCAGAATCGTCTGCTTGTTTGGGGCTCCATTCTACTGAATGGCTGACACCCGGGCCTAGTACGATTTTTACCAATTGATCATTATTAGACAAGCAGACGATTCTGCTATTTCGCTTGCTGAAACCGTATTCGTTTCGCCATTGTCATTTGCCCTAGCAAGCGTAGCCTAGCTCTCATCCACAAAGTATTCTGTACTGACGAGCCCAAACAAGGGCGAAACAGTCTGTCTAGAGATCTTTGTGGGTGAGAGCTAACTGATATTAATTGTTTTAAGTGTAAAATTATTATGTAGCCCATTTTAGCTTTATACTTCGTTTAAACAGTTACATAATTTCCACCGTTGGTGGCAATGAAATTACCGGTAGCATTAAGGTTAGGCCTATAGTTAGGACACCGACGCTCCATCCCCTATGCCGGGACAGTAGTCCATGCTGTGCTTATTAACGTGAAAAGTCGTAATAATCACCAAAACTTGATGCTAAACAATACTCGTCAACCAATGATGTCGGGGGCGCTACAAGCACTTAGCCGTCGTAGCATCCGCCGCTACACATATAATAATTAAACTTTAAGGTCTTCGAAGCCCTACGTAAATAATTCAACCCTTTTTAGAGTTTACTGAAGTACCAATTTTACCAGCTTATGTGAAATATTATTTTACAACTTCTTTATGTTGGTTTCGTTCCTTTTTTTTTGCTTCCGTTCGCTTTTATTTTACTTTCGTTCTGTGTTATACTGTGAGCAATACAAAACGGAACGAAAGCCATTTAAAAGGGAACGAAAGCCAAAAAAAGGAACGAAATCAACATAAAAAAGCCGCAAGTATAAGCTACGAGCCTAAAGCCATATTGGATAAAAAGACCCTGAGGCCCTTGAGCCACGCGATGCGACAGTGAAACGCGATCAGCGATTCGCTGTAGCTGATCACGTTATTATCGCTAAACAGTAAACAGCACGCAATTCAAATCGGGAAGGGAAGAGTGGCTGAAAGGTGTACAGTTGTACACGGTTGGCAAAAATTAACGCACCGATTCGAAAACTGTGCTGCACGAAAGTAAACATCTATTTCACAGTGATTTTATGAAAAGTGCAACAACGATCGTGGAATTTTGGTAGCTTTGCTATCGTTTAGTGCAAGACCAGAGCATGACAAGAAGTAAGCTATCGTCGTTCGTCGGGCCTGCAATTGTCGGACGAACAGCATTTTCAGAGTCAAAACGATCCTACTGCTAGCTTGGGTAAGCTGTCATTAGGCTTATTCTCTAAATTGGTCGTTAATTATTGAAGAAATCTTTACACTAGAAGGTAAGAGTGCTGATGAATAGAAAAGTGTCCTTTCAAATGTTGTGCTGAACGAAAAGCTACACATCAAGTCGTCAACGTGCGTGCAGTGCAGGCCGTGATGGCGTCAGACATTAGGCCTAACCATAGGTTAACTTTCTAATCTATAGCCTAACGTACTTGGGTTGGGCAACTGCTGCGCCTACACTTGTGATTTTTTTTACTTCAAGAGGAAACGTTTCGTCGTGCGTTTCGTTTACAAAGTGAAATAAAGTGATTGAAGTGCCAAACATTTGCTGCAGATTTCACTTGATAGTATGGAGAACATTTTTGTGCAAGAACCAACCGATCTGATGCAAAAATTGTCTTATTCTAAGTACTTTGCGGCCAAATTTACGCAGATGTTAAAAAAACTAAAAACATTAAATAAATCATGAGTACTGCTGTTATTTTTTTACAGCTAAGATTGAACTTTTTAAACACCCTTTTACCATTTTTAAGGTTGGGCAACTATATGATTGTGAACAATAAGAAGCTTATTTTAAGTGTAATCCTTAAAACTAAAGAAACGGAATAAAAAACAAAACCTTCATTTTATTTTTGAATTTGGTTTTTTAATAGACCACTTTACTGCCACCGCCGGCACCCCAACCCCCCAAAAAAAACAAACTATTTTACACTTAGGCCTTAAACATTTTGTTTTTTGCTTGATTTTCTGGTCCCAATGCTTTACTTTAAAGTGGTAAAGCTAAATTGAATTTCTATTTTAGACAGCCCATGTTTTAAAGGCATTCTCTGTGTGTTGTGCTATGTTTAAGGGAAATCTGTTAATTTGTAGCATTTAATACAGGTCGAGGCTTATGTTTCAGTTTCTCACCGCTTTTAAAGTTAGACCTTGGCCATAACACTTATAACTACAGTATGCGAATGGAAGTAGGCCTACCTATAAATTGACATGCTAATTTTTTTTGCTAGTAAACTAGATCTTTTTTAATCTCAATTTTTTTTAACCAAAAGTACAGTAGGTTAAGTTTTTATGTTATATGAAGTAATCTGGTCTTTTTTAATTTGGGTTTAATCTGGATTTTTTGAAGATGTCTACAGTGAATTTAGCATAAAAAGCAGACAAGGCTTAAGAAATGCATTAACTTTTGAATACCTGATCATTTTAAGACATTAAATTAACTTCAGGCAAGCGCAACACTTTTTCAACTTAGCCTACATGTGTACTCTGCTACCAATACTAGTACATGTGTCAAATTTTTGGCACACCCTTGAAGTTAGCGCACACATGACGTGAAAAACAAAATTTTTGTTAGCGATTCTACAAGTTTAGTTTTAGTCAGCCAACTTCCTACAGATGCCAAACTTTTTACCTTAAATTAGGCCTAATGTTTCCCCATTATGAAAACATCACGTTAGTACTTGATGTAGGCTGTCCTTGAATTTTTTAGTAAAACCAGTCCAAACTCAATTTGTTTTCAATTCTAGCATAGTTGCATTTTGAGGCAAATGTTTCAAAACTTCAGATGCCTAAAAAATATTGGTTGATTTTGTACAACATTGTTATTAGTGTTTACTATACAGCCCTGTTATCTGATTTTTGAAATTCGTGCGCATTTTCATAGAAAAATTAGCCCATATTTATGTTTGGTAAAATATTCCAGACCGCGAACTGAAAATGCCCTACTTAGCCTACTTAGTTGGAGTTGGCAGAATTAAAACTGCAAACTTCAGAATCGCTAACAAATATTTGGTTTTTTATATCATGTGTGCGCCAACTTCAGGGGTGTGCCAAGAATTTGTCACATATAGAACATTTGGTAGCCTAGCATGCATATAAGTACAAGAAAGTGGGCCACTTGTCTGAAGTTTTTTGAAAAATCGTTCTGTTAAAATGATTTTTTTTGTGACGCTGTTCGAAAACCTCTTTGCGCCCCGTACATGCAAAATCTACGAAAGGGTCTGGTAACCATAATTATAGGTGTAGATTCACATTTTTCTCAACTCGCCACTGGCCGGTAGAGCAAAAATATTTAGTCGCCAACTGAGAAAGTTTTGTCGCCAAATTAAAAAGTTTTGTTTCTAGACACTAAAAGACAGTAACAATAAAAAAAAAACTCATTCAATCTATACCACGTACCAAGGCTGTTTACCGTAACGCACGTACCACGTGACTGGACTAGCCCAATCAGACGGCCAAAGATCAGCTGTTCTTGTTCGTCAGTAGCTAACTCATGATGACATCACGGTAAACAGCCATGGCTCGTGGTATCCATGAATTTGTCCCAAACAAAAGTTTCTTATAAATTATCATGTTCACTGGTTTTATAGCCACAGGCTTCGAAAACTTGTTTGAACATAAAGAAAGCTTCACAACATGTGACACTTCTAACATCCAAAACGAAGCCCTATAGCTGAGGATTTTAAGAACGTCGGAACACTGACGAACAACCCTTATAAAAACTGCCAACAAGAAACGAAAATGTCCAATTCGTTTCAACCTTATTTATCGCCCATCAATGTACCGGCCAAATTGGCTACTAAGACAAATATTTTAATCGCCAACCTGCCCATCAGCTTAATCGCCAACTGGCCAGTGGCCGGTGGATTTCTGCACCCATATCCATAATGTAAAATTGTCTGATGAAGAGCGTGTTTTTAGGGGAAAGTACACAACAAATTACATGATTTGTCAGAATTTGTCTGATGACGCTAATTTTGTCGGGTATCCTAGATATCGGGATACGGTAGATTTTGTATGTATGCGTGTCCCTTGCTAAGGACAGTTGGAACGGGGCAACGAAACAATATTTTGAAAAAAAAAATGTTTTGGGTTGTGATCAGGACAAGATAGATCACATTTGGCATATATTTCAGCTAAACAAAAATTACCGTAGGCGAATAACAGGTGTCTTTAAAAAACTCACTGAATACTGTGTAATACTGGTAATTTTTAGTAAAATAAAAAAAAAAACCCGCATGCCTTATCTTTGGAGGCTGAGAAACATGAATTTTACTTTGTGCGGCCTTAGTGATAACTATTTTGAAAAGGTTAAATAAATACAGATGCAAACCTATTTAGTATTTATGTTGCCTTTTGGACCTATATGTCAGACTGCCTGAGCGGAGAATCGAACCCATGACCTTTAAAACCAAAAGCAGTGGTCCTACCTCTCAGCCATACTGTTGCATGTCAGTATGGCTCAGCAGTAGGACCTCGGCCTTTGGTTTCAAAGGTCGTGGGTTCGATTCCCCACTCAGGCAGTCTGACATACAAGTCCAAAAGGCAACGTTAATAGAATTGCATCTGTATTTATTTAACTCTTGTTGAGCCTTCGGCTTTCCGCCTTTAAAGTAAAGCTAAACCCTCCCAACTTAAATTTCAGTATCGTTAATTAAGATACTTAAAAAACATGTGAGAGGTACGAAAACCACTCAGGCTTTATAGTTATTACGTAGTAACATGTCTAAATCTCCATTCTAGCAGACGAATTCTTCGTTCGTGTGACGACACACTTCATCACCCCTTGGCGCATGCGCCCAACAAGCTCTGGCAAGATCACGCTCGGCTCTCACATTCCTCACTGCAGCTAGTGAAGAACGGCAGCACAGATTCTTTTCAAATGAAGCGCACGCCCCCTAAACTAGTTCTCCCTCCCCACGAGCAACAAGTGGACACTGTCCAATTGTAGGGAAATTAATAATGGTTTAATTAATATTCATAACAGAAACAATACAATTAATTGAATGCATAATTGCATATCATACATTTATTAAACGCATGAGCCGAGTATTTATTCGGATAGATCAAAACGACTCCAGATAGCAATTATAATTGGGAGTCCTTCTTCAAAGACGACCGAGAGGCGACAAAATCATTTGAGACTGAACAAGTGTAATTATACCTATTGTTAGAGTTTAAAGGATGGCATTACCAGCTGACATTATTTACGACAATTTCGTAGAACCTAAATGACTTTCTAGAACTAGATTTAATTACGATAAGATCGCCGCTCATGATCGATCACTTCGTGGAATAACAATAAATCCCTCCCACACGGGATGGCGGCATATACCTTCAAAGTGCCGCGTACGGGGAACAATTAATGAACCCGAACGCAACGATAGAATGATTGACAGGCGGAGAGGTCCCAATTGATGATAAGGGCCCAAGCTCTCCAAATGTTACTATATTTAGCATTTCAATAATAAATCAATACTACAATGGCTTGATCATGGCCGATAACGCCACAGTATCTAAACCGAACCTCGGAATGCGTGATATCATCCGATCACCAGCAGCTTAACAGTCGCTAACAAGTTCACGCCAGTCAAATTCCGAAAGCCGCAATCCAGAAGTACGCCAGGCAGATTTCCGTGCCGGGTTAGCGACGAGGCTTCGCCACCCAGCCGACCCGTGGGCCCATGGCCGCACTCAAGCTTCTATTAATGAGCTAAGTATTTTGATTGATTAGCGATAGCTAATGTTGTGTATGCTTAACTAGTACCAATCCGTACGCTACTAAATTAACCCAATATTCCTTTAATTAATATAGAGAATATCATAATGATTAGGTTTACCGCTCGACTTAATCCGTAATGCCATTCGTTCAACTCATTGCCGATAATTGTAATCATACAATCAAATCATAACAAATCTGTCACTGATTTAATTGGCCATATGTGGGGCAATATTGTGTACAGCGGAGTGTTGATTAAAGGCCCAGTATAATTGGATGTTTGCCTATTTTATACTTGATTAGTGTTTTATACAATTGTTTGCCCTTATGCCATCCTAGACGATAATGTTTATTCTGGTCAAATGGTCTCACTGGAATAGAACATTACAATGGAGTCATAAGTGTGATTCAATTCTCCTAATGCCCGAAAAGAAAAAATAATACTAATAATTTAGGAGCATTCAGTTGTATTTTATAGAAAATACTGCCATTTTCCGCACTTTAGTCTTTTAAGAGCTGAAATTTTAGCGTTAAAATTCGGGTTTGATTTTTTTACCCCAATAGACAACAACGATAGTTGGTTTGTTTGTAAACAGAATTTTAACAATCAAAAGTACGGGAAAATTTAGTAGCCTATTTACGAAAATAGCACTGGTTGAGCTTTGTTGGAAAATAACATTGTTGATTTTGCTTGTATCTTGCAATTGTTTATGAAAATAGTTGATTGACATGCTCAATGCTATGAAATATGTTCAAATGTATTATCTTGTGTGCATTTAAAGTGTATTTGCTTTGAATTTTCTACAATAAGAGGAAATTTTGGTTAAATTTGGGTTAAACTTATAGGCCTAAATTTAGTTCAATGCATTTGGTTTATTAGTCACTACAGTGCTAATTTTGTGTGAAACTGATTGCGGTTGGTCTTAAAATAACCACCGTCAAATTATTGCCGACTTCAGGTGTTAAAATTTGGGAAAATTTCCTTAATTTTCATTTTAAAGGGAAAAATCATCATATTGGTGTAAATTTGTAGAAAATTGTACAAAATTTTCACAGTGCTTAAAAACTTAAGACTTGTGCTACAAATTAAGTTTAAATTTACTTTAAGCTTAAATATTTGCTTAAAATCTAGTTAAATCTAACAAAATCTACTTAAACAATGCCTAGAACTAGAAGTAATCGTGCGAGAGGCACAGTTCAAGTCTCTTCGAGAGGCAGACAAATTACAAGGCCAGTAAATCGCCAAGATTTTGTGGAATTCACAGACGCTTCAGTCAGTACTACTAATTTAGACAATACTAATACTACTCAAAATGAATCGGATACAGAATCAGAGTATTCTGATACCATCGACGAGATCGATGATGCAGTAAATTTGCCTCCTCCCAAACGAGTTCAATCTCGATCAGCTTATCGCTCAACTCAAAATAAGGGTAACGTTAAAGATCGAACTAGATCTAGATCTCCACGTAATAAACGGGCAAATCAAGTACCTTTAAATTCCGAAGTACCACTTAGTACTCAGGTACGAATAAATAATCAAGTACCACCAAATAATCAGGTGTACGCTAACCAAAATGCGCCATTCAGCCATAATTTGACACTAAATGGAAATGTTTCATTAAATCATAATGTGCTGTTGAATCAAACTACTCCATTAACCCAAACAGTGCCGTTAAATTTAGTAACGCCACAGCATAATCGGGTAACGCCAAACTTAACACCAACTATGCCTACCTTGCAAATGCAAACAAGCGCTCAAACACCGCTTAATATTCAAGTGCCAATAAATTCGCAAATGCCGAATCATTCCCATGTTCCTATTACTCCAAATGTAGTAATAAATTCCCAAATTTCAGAGGGTAATCAAACGCCACTAAATTTAACACCTAACCATAGTAGCGGATGACAGGGTGATTCAATGGATGAATCTCGCCTTCAAAAGATTTTAGATCATACTTTAGCAGTATGCTTGCAATCAAATAGTGATAATCTTAAGGCAGTAACTGATAATCATTTAGAAATGTTAAAAACTATTCAAACTAGAGATTCACAAACTAAATCTAGACTTCGGGCAGAATTACGAGCAGCCAAGAGGGCTATCCTTCCTTCTGCAGGGGATGACTCGTTAGACATTTTCGCTTTTGCCTTAATGGTCGAAAATTTGCGAACATCCTTCACTACAGGATTCAGAACTAATTTCAGCTGCATGTAGTAAATGTACAGGTCCAGTTGCAATTTATTTTGCCATGAATCCGCATATAGCAACTTCCCGAAATTGGGACAGCTTTAAAGAAATTATAGTCGATAGATTCGGTTGCGGAGGTGAAATCGTCACACCTACGTCGTTCCACACGGCGCGACTCAAACAGGGAGAAACAGGGAGAAAATGGCTTCACAACTTTGGAGAGTTAAACCTTCCGATTCGAATGCACAACGAGCTTTTAAACAATTAGCTAAGGATGATGGTATGCGTTCAGTATTTTTACACGCTATGCCACAAGAAATTGAAACCCATGTAACATCACAAATGCATACTACGTTCACGGATACGTATAATTCAGCCATTTATAAACGTTCAGTTTTAGCTGGATATCAAGGCGATGAAAACGATCGTAATTCAGATAAATCAGGCACTAAACAACTTTCTAATGTAGATGCAAACAATTTAGCTTTTGGCACAATGCTAGATAAAATGAATTCCTTAGAGAAAGGCATAACTAAGCTTAGCAACGCTAAACCTAAAAATCTTGAAGCTAAAGTTAGTGCAGTTAACACTAACGCAAACCAAGGTAAAATCTGCTACCGTTGTTCAGCCCCAGGGCATCTAAAACAAGAATGTCGTACGAAAGATGAAAACTTACATACAGTACGACAACGTTGGGACAAATCGAAACAAGAAAGAGGATATCCAACAAATAAATTTAACAACAGAAACGGTCGCGGAGGTAACCGTTACAGGGGAAATAACCGTGGTAAACGCGGAAATTATTTTTCTGGTTTTGACAATAGGGATTCTATTCAGTTCAACAGGAAAAATAACCCATATGCATTCCAAACTAACACTAGCAATAACGGTAACAATGGTTACAATAATGGGCAACAAAATCAAAATTCCGGTAATAATAATAATAATTACGGGAAGAACCAAAACCAAAATAGAAATCAAAATCAGAACCAAACTCAGCAACGACAAAATAACAACAGCCAAAATCGTGTTCCACAACACGCTACAGACGTAAATGAGCCCAATGACTCATGTCAAAATGGTTGCAATTCAAAAAACGAGCTAGTAGTCTGAATGTGAACAGGGATTCAGAACTAAACTTAAATCAGTCAGAACGGAGCAATACTGACGATCAAAATCCACACGGCAGCTCAGTTCAAGCTCAAACTCCTGTTAATCAAACTAATGAGATAAATAATACTCATTCTTTAAACGTAAAATGCATTTCATTATTTTCAGAAGAAGTTGCAAATAAATTAATGCTAGATTTGTACTCAAACGTCGAGTGGCACCAGCAGAAACTTGCTTTGCCAGATCGCACGCTAGCCTTACCACGTTTAGTATCATATTTTGGCAAAATTCCATCAAAATATGTAGCGAGGTCTACAGAGAGTAACAAAAATCTCGTAAATGAATTTACAAATGCTTTAAACACAGTTAACGATAAATACGATTTAACTTGTGATTCAGTAGCAGTAACTCTATTCGAAGATGGTTTAGATTCTACAAATTTTCATTCTGAATTAAACCCAGTTGATACTAAAGAGCCGATAGTTATTGCTTTATTATGTCACGAACGCACAGTTCAGTTTAAACATTCAGATGATTCAGTTTATAAAGACGGAGTTAACATGCCTTCGGGCACATCTATCGGTATTTCACCAACGACGCAGAATGATTGGAAAATTAGAATTCCAACAGTTGTAGGAACGTTTGAGCCTACAATCTGCTTAACGTTTTGGGACAGCAAGAATGTTGCCGACCCAAATGCGTCACCAGCGAAACACTCATCGTTGGGAGAGCGAAGAAACTTGCTCACGAGCATTTCCGCTCAACCGGGCAACAGATGGTACAAGCTGCACCATCTAGCGTCAGAGGTTGATACTAGCCTCGAGTCGGAGCAGCAACGAGAGGCACCGCTCGACTCGGAGCAAACAGCGCCTAACCCTGATAACGTTCAAGTAAACACAGTTTTAAATAAAACTAAGGTTAAATATTCACGTCCACACTTAGTGTCCGACGTTGGTAATAGGCCAGAAATCTGTTTATTAGACACAGGTTCTTCACTTTCGTTAATTACGAACATAGCAGCACAACGCATGCTTAAGGATTTTAGAGTTAAATGCCATTTAATTCCGATGACCACACCAGTCAACTTGGTTGGGGTCGGAAATCGTCAGATTAAAACTGATAGGAAAATAGTAACAACTGTAGAAAAGTGTGAATTTTCTAGAAATCAAGAGTTTATTATCGTTTCTGATGGTTCATTTGGTAACATTTCAGTACTATTAGGATACGATTTCATGTCAAATAAATCAGATTCGTTAGCATTAAATTGCCCAGATAACGTCTAACTATAGGTGATTTAAAATTTCAAATGTCGTCTACACCAGCATTAGCTCATGTAGCCTATAACCAAAATAAGGAAATAATAAATAGGGACTTTTATAAACCCAATCACTTAACGTAGCTACAGATGTAGAAACTGATAATCCTAAATCTACATGGAATTGTACACCTAACCAACATTTAATAGATGTTACTGTATCTTTGTTACGAGATGAAATAATTCCATCAAATTGTGAGAGTAGAATAACAGAAATACAGACAGGAGTATTCCAACCTGAGAACGGCAAATTTCCTGTACATCTTGCTCACAGTCTTGTTAACACAACTCCCACAGGAATTATTCCAGTTATGTGTATAAATCTTAACGGATTTGACGTAGAACTAAAAGCGGGTTCTATCCTAGGTACGTACACGACAGCTATTATCGAGTACGAGGATGGCGCTTCCTTAGTTTCATCAAATTCAATTTTGCCCACCTCAAGTCCGATTGAGAAATCTCAAACCGCAAGTCCCATCGAGGTATCTCAAAACTCAAGTTCTATGGAGACTTCCCAAAATCAATCCAAACCGAGTGAAAGCTCATCGGAGGTGCCAGTTAGTAGCCTAACTGACGCTCTCAAGCCGAAATCCAAGGCAGAGCTCAATGCGGGAAGGAAAATTTTAAAACATAGATTCACGTTTCCAGATTTAAACAGGGAGGAAACGGGAGAATTTCTAGATATGCTTAAAATTCACCAAGATTCATTTTCTAAAAACGATTTTGACTTAGGATGTTATGAAGATTACGAAGTTTCTATAGATACTGGCGAGTCACAACCAGTAAGTTCTAAAATGTACCGAGTTCCATTTCATCAACGTGAATTATTGGATAAATATGTTGACGAAATGCAGAGTGTAGGAATAATTCAAGAAGGAAAATTAGGATGGTTATCTCCTTGTCTAATGATAAAGAGAAGGCCAACTGGTTACCGCGTAGTCGTAGATTTACGCGGCTTGAATTCTGTCGTTGAAAGTGTAAGTGTTCCAATACCTACTGTGACAGAAACCATGGCTCACCTTAGCGGAGCTAAGTATTTTACACGCTTAGACTTTAAGTTTGGATTTTATCAACTTAAATTAGCGGAATCTGCTAAACCTAAGACGTGCTTCTCTGCTAACTCTAAAAAACCTAAAATTAAATGACTGATCTTTAAGACGATAAAAAGGAGAAATAAAATTAGAAATAAGGAGAAATAAAATTTTCAATGTGCCTTGCTCCATCAGTCATCTGATGATCTGATCGACGCTCATAACAAGGGACTATCTTTTATAAAGATTATTACGGAATTCTATACAGAATTCGACTAGCAGACCCAAATAAAGGTCGTATGTACAATCTAGCACAGATGTGTATACCAAAATCTCTACGGACATATTGTATCCGGGATTACCATTCCACACCTGGCGCCGGACATCGCGGAGCCACGAAAACTAGAGAATTAATAGAGCTATATTGCTATTGCCCTAAATTGATGGACGATATTGCACATTACGTTAAAACTTGTCAAATATGTCAAGCTTACGTTAGACCTAACAAGCAACTAAAGGCTAAGCTGAGAGCCTATCAACCCCTACAGAAAACAGGTCATTCATGGAGCTTGGATCTCATTGGACCCTTGAAGAAAAGCGTTCACGGGAACGTCTACATAATGACGTTAATTGACGACTTCAGTCGTTATGTAATTGCAGTCGGAACTCCCGATAAGAAAGCAGAAACAATAGCAAATAAGTTCTTTTCTCACCTCATAGCTAGATTTGGAGCACCCGTGCAACTGCGCGGATACAACGGGAGTGAGATAAACAATGCTATTGTGGCAAGATTGTCAAATTTGTTCAATATTAAACAGATAAACTTCACTCCTAACACATCGTGGGTAGGAGGAACGGTAGAAGCCGCAAATAAGAGAATAGAGACAGTATTGCGTAAAATTTCTGCAAGTTGTCCAGAAAATTGGTGCGAGTATTTAGAATTAGTGACTATAGCGCTAAATGCGTGCCCTAATTCAACTACGCTAATTAGCTCACACTATTTACATCATGGTTCAGAATTTAGATTGCCTAGTGCATTAGCTTTCGAACCACCACGAATCTGCTATGATAGTGATAACACTATAGTACGTCTAGAGAGTAGACTACAAGCAGCATTCGAAGTCGCTCGGGCGCACACTTGGAAAGCAGTTAGACAACAAAACTTTTATGATCGCACTGCACGTCCGTACCGCTACATGGCAGACGATTACGTATTATTACGCGCACTTTTTACCGATTAAACAAATTTCTCAGAAATTATTACGAGCATGGACGGGACCATTCAGAGTAAAGGAATTTGTAAATAATGTTATCGTTCGTATTGTACACTTTCTGGATCCATTAAAAGTCGTTCGCGCACATGTGAACAATCTAAGACCATGGTTCCTAAGAACGAATAACCAACCTGTTCCTTTTAACGGACCTACCGATTTGGATTTATCAGAGCAACTTAGCGGTACCTTGACGGAAGCTGAAATAAAATTACAACAGTACATAGCAAAACTTTTGGAAGATCCGACAGACCATTTATCGGAGATTCAACTACCAACGTTTACGCCTTCCGAACCTGACGATGCAGCTAGCGGTTCAGAAACAAGCCTAACCAAGAAACGCAAATGCGTTGAGCCAAAATCGGCCGCTTATTTACAAAATAAATACCGTAAAATAGATTACGAACTTAATAAACAAAGAATGCTTGGTTCTACGCATGGTTATAATACCCGTAGCAGTAAAACTACCCCAGAAATCAGGCTGCGTCGTCAGCTGGAAGAGGCAAACGTTGAGGATGAGTAATTTCGTGCATATCCAACGGAGAACAAAGAAAACATGGCGTCACCGTGAAGGAGCGTTCACGCGCTCTGCACGCGGGGACCCTAGTGAGTAACCTAGTGAGTAACCTTTCCGAAACCAACGCATGATTGTTAGACCAGTTACCTACGCAGTTTCGATTCTCACAGTGCATGATACTGAACATGTTTACATCGTATAAATACATGAAAACAGCTAAGCCTATTATGTTTCAGGATGTAATGTTAAATAACTTTTGAGATGGAAACTCGTAGATTGTTTAAGAAGATACTATCATTTATAAAATACGAAAAACATAGGTACAAACAAATAATACGGAAAAAAATGAAATAAAAAAAAAGAAAAAATATACGTAAACGCGTATAAACAAAACATAACATACGAAACGTAAATATCTAGAACATGATAAAACGGACATGAAAATATTTACAAAACGTAACAAATCACAGAAAATTATTAACATAAAATCAAAATAAAAGAATTACATTATTTACAATAAAATTGCAAAGAAGGACATGGAAAATCATAAGTAAAATTTACAACCATGTCGTAACCATAAGTTACAGTAGAACGAAAATTTGAAATAAAATTTATCAGACGAAAGAAAATTCAAGAAAATTGAAATTATTAAAAGTGGTCGAAATTTAAGAAATTTGAACTACTAATTTTGACTAAGGAAATTATATTTGAAGAAAGTATTAGTAACCAAAAACAAATTTGACATAAAAATTAAATCTTTACGGTAAGTCACGGTTACGAGCATTAAAACTTGTAAAAAAAAATGTTGCAAAACAAAGTAAAATCAGAAATAAATATGTACAACACATGGACAACTCCAGAATTCTGGTACATAAATAAAATAAAATTGCAACATAAATGAAGAAATACTCAAACAATAAAATAATAAAACAATTAAACATTGACTATGTACAAAACATGAAATAATTCCTAAAATAAAAGGATTGAAATTAGTACATATAAAACATTGTACGATCACAGATTTAAGAAGTATGAATTTAATACTTGGCCACGATAAAATGGGTAAGAAACCTTACGAACAGGGAAATTTAATTTTGACTAAAATTTAAAATTTCATGTAGAAAGTTAAGAAATTAATAAGAACATTTAATTTGGTAGAACTTTCAGAGATCTATGATCACATAAAACATGACAATTCCCTTAACCACAATAAGATGATAGAAAAAAAAATCAAAATGAAAATAAAATTAAAATATACAAATAATTAAAGTCTTGTAAACAGGGCGGGCAATGTCGTACTCGACCGCGCCGCTTATTTTGTAGCGGGCAGTCGAGAACGGCGACGGCAACGGCGCTACTCGTCGCCGCTGTCGCTATCTGGTGCATCTTAAAATAAAGAAAATTGAACGACAAAGATTAAAATCTAATTCATAAAATTATGAATACATGTGAAATTGACATGTAAATTAGTTCAATGTTTAGTATACATTCTCGCATATAGCGATATGTGCTGTTACCTTAATTTCTCTCACGTTCATAAGAACAATATGGAGGGAAATCACTGTAAAATGGTATACGGAAATAGGATGTTCAAGCATTTGAATACAACTGGAACATGTTCCTTCCCGACATGATAGTTATAACAGCACGACAACTTCGTGAGTGATACTACCCCCCCCCCCCCCACCCCCAGTCAAAAGATTTTAATTCTTAAGAATAAAAGAACAGAATATTCATTTCTTAAAACTATAAGTTACTACCATTCCTTAAATTCATCATTTAGTGTTCGAACGCGCAGCGGAAATTTAATTTTCCTACGCGCAGAGAGCCTAATCCACTTTAGCACTTCGTTCGCGCTGTCGCGCTCATTGCGGCTAAAAGTTCAAAACCAAGGATTTTGTAAAGATACATTTCCAATATTTACCGGATGGTTACCGGACATTCAAAATTAATGTTTATATCATTTTAATCTTATACGTACTATGCAAACTCGTACGGTAAACACATTGACTAAGATTTAAAAAAGATCACACCCCCCCCCCCCACCATCCCCATCCTTCTGAATATTTACAGAACTTGCATTTCACTCACACTCTAGTTATCCTAGATTACATGTTATTCTTGAAACGGAAACGGTGCCACATAAATAAATCATAGGCTATATAGGAGTACAGTTCATAAAATTAGTTCGGACTACCTAGCCAAAGTAAAGTTATTATACAGATAAATAATAACATCACCACATGGCACGGATTCCCTTTCACGAATAGATAATATAAACAGCATTTAAGGACATTCATTTCTTAAATTTAAGGAAAAAAAATGAAGGTCCTAAGCAGATGCTACTTTAATTATTTTAAAGCCATGAATTATCAAACTAGTATGAAACGGAAGTTGAACGAACTGTTCATAGCTATGCTATACAGTTTAATTTTACATCCATAAGGATATGAATTATAAAATTAAAATTATTACTAATAGTACGCAATATTTGCATTTCACATCCATAAGGAAATGGATCATGAAACGAAAATTGCAGTTTCATTTATTTTAAAACCAGTTCGTAGAAATTCCTATTTCAGTGCTTCAAATAAATTAGCACCACGTTGTTAATAAAACAACATAAATAAATAGAGATTGATTTTATACCATTTCATGTAAATGTAACTTACCTGAAGGCCTATAATTCATAGTGCCTATACCTAGCAAACTTGAAAATAAGCATTTTCTTTAAAGTAATTCAGTTTTACTTTTGAGAACCATTGAATTAAAAGTTAAAACAATTTGGAAAAAAAAAGTACTTGTTAAAAACAACATATTTTCTTGCTCAAGAAGCAATACTGTATTTTCAGATGCACATATCACATTGGATTTTTTTAAGACTCATTACAGTCAATAATTAAGCTTAAATCGCATATTATTGCGATAAAGATTTAAATAAGCTTCTGGAAGTTGTTTAACAGGAAATATTTTGCATAAACAAATTTGGTACTATCATTTCCACTTCCAGCAAATCAAAAAGTAATATTTACTAACCAACATGTGAATAAAAGTTAAAATTTAACATCACATGATGAAAATTGATAGAAAATTCATTAAAATAATAAATAGGAAAATATCTTACCATATTGTCCGTTATGACAAACAGGGCAGTCATCTCGGCAAAGGCCAGGGCGACGGCACTGCTGGACGCCGCCGCCGGAGGCTCCCGCATCGATGTCATCAGGGTCTTGAATATGATAGATGCGGGCGAGGTCCGGAAGCGGCGGCAAACCTTCTAGCAGGTGGTCCGGAAAACAGTCCAGTAAATCATCCGGCAACTGGTTGTTTAGCAGGAAAGCTTCCTGCTGACGGGCGGCGTCTTCATGCTGCGCCAGGGCTCGATGCAGGTTTTGCTGCATGACGAAGGTGTTTTCGGCATTGACCGCCCGCCAGAAGTAAGACGCAAACTCCTCAGTTCCATAGGGAAAGGACGAAAGGAGTGTGGTAGGGAATATGTGGTAGGGAATATTTTTTAGTTTGCAACCCACTTAACGCACGGCAATGTTTGCATTGCCGTGCGTTAAGTGGGTTGCAAACTAAAAAATGCGCACTTAGACGAAGCTGTTGGGCTTGGGCGGACTCCTCGGGTGGAATCCCATCCACTAGGACATTTTGTCCGGGGTTTTCTAGGATAACCTCCATAAAAAACAGTCTCGACATAATTGAGGGGATCCTCGTTCGGCAGCATGGGAGCATACGGAGTCTCCTCCACCGTGCGATGGGGGCACTCCTGGAATAAAGCGGGTGTCCGTTTACAATACTGATAGTGGTGCAAGCACGCACCGAACACCAATAAGTTCAATGACAACAGCCGAAGAAAGTCTCTAAAATATCGGGGCATATTCCCTACCGCACTCCTTTCGTCCTTGGGGATCGTTTTGCACTTCTTCTGTGGGGGATCCATGCTGATAAAGGAAGATTGGGGAGTGAAAAACGAAAGAACAGTCGGATGGAAGTACACAACTTCGTGTGCGGAAAAAATCCCCGAAATTTCCCTGGTCCAAAATATTGTGACCCATAAACGAACATTGGCAAAACCAATGGGTGCAAAGTTCAGGCTTGACGTCACGAAAAGGGGCCGTCTCTTTTCCTAGGGACCTAGCTCACCCCCTCTGCTCATATAGTGACCATCAACTATTGTTTACATGGCCTCGACCAGGTCGCATATTGAGGTCAGATCAAGCCAGCATGGCCCAGAGCCGTACCCCCAACCCTTTCAAACCCACCGACCACTTTCGTTATTGCCCCCCCCCCCTTCCCTCAGCAGAGAGAGTGTTTATGCTCAAGGGCAAGCATCAGCAAGTGAAAGGGATGGTCAAAATAGGTCAGGACGACTCACCTGGCAACAGTTGCTACCCACCCAAGATGCTAAATTTAGCGAACTCACTCTATAGTGGGAAAATACAGAACTTTCTTTTAAATCAAGAAAAAAAATTCTGAAACATTATTCTATGAAATAAAATCATTTAATTCATGTATAAGGTCACAAAAAAAAAACATATACAAAAGTGTAAATAATTGTGACATGCTTTCAGATAAAACTAAAATATGTGCGAATGTAACATAACTGATGCAGTCCAAATTCATGTATTTTCAGAAAAATGTGCAACATACAGTGAATTGTGGTAAAGTGTCAGGATGGCAGATAAATGGAGAAAAGAGGCTGAATCATAGAACAGGGATCATTCCATCATGATCCAGGATTAATGAATAAAGAGATTTCCTAGCCTTGTGGTGAAAACATCTGTGTAAATTATGCACCCCACCCCTCCTTGCCACGACACACATAAATTAGTTGACACTTGGTATGCAAACTTCAAAATGTGAAATTTCGTAAGTTAATGGGGAAATGCATATTAACTTATCGCTTGGAAAACATTCCGTTTACTCATTGTAAAGCTCAGTTAACTCGGAAAACATTCCTTTTTACTCATTGTAAAGCTCAGTTAACTCGGAAAACATTCCTTTTACTCATTGTAAAGCTCAGTTAACCTGGAAAACATTCCTTTTTACTCATTGTAAAGCTCAGTTAACCTGGAAAACATTCCTTTTACTCATTGTAAAGCTC
Source organism: Lithobius niger (assembly GCA_023313725.1). Taxonomy (NCBI): domain Eukaryota; kingdom Metazoa; phylum Arthropoda; class Chilopoda; order Lithobiomorpha; family Lithobiidae; genus Lithobius; species Lithobius niger. The sequence goes on from JAHWFP010012537.1 coordinate 57,905, forward strand.
AGTTAACTTGGAAAACATTCCTGTTGCTCAGTGCAAAACTTATTAATTTGAAAAAAAAAATAAACCACATTGCTATTGCCTATGGTGAAGCTTGTTACTTTGGAAAATATTCCTGTTACCCATGGTAAAGTTATTAATCTAGGAAACCGTTCCTTTTACAAATTGTAAAGTTGCTAACGTGTAAACATACTGCTGCTACCTATGGTAAAGCGCAATTAACGTTAATTACGTAATATGATTCGCTATGTGAATCCAACTTGATTAGAAGTGAGGTACGCTTAAGATCTGGAATCCAGACGTAACTTCAAATTGACGGTTACACTAAGTTCGAAGTGCCTCACATGTAAGTTCCTAAAGAACAGATAAAAACACGTTTATTCAGGTTGTAGTGAACATCTTGAAAGATCTACCGCATGCTGGAAGCTACTGTTTCCTGATTGGCAACAACCGCATGTGAACTTAGTGTTGTAAGTGCAGACTTATAACTAAGCGAATCAATGATGGAGTCTGGCCAACTCGTGTTGTTGATTTGTCCAGGGTAACCAGTACTGTAGTTACACCGTCACTTAGTGACATGGAAGTCCGACGGAATCCATCCCATTAATTGAAAAAAAAATGTAGTTTGTTTTGACTTCCGGTGCTAGTCACCTTATAAGCGATGCAACATCGCTCTGAACAAGATATTCAAAATTAAAGTAGGCAGGCATATGCTAAGTTAAACAGTTTGCCATGCAACGCTTAGGTTCTCGGGAACCTAAGATACCCGTGTGTTAAGGATGCCGTGCTATTTCTAAGTTAAACAGTTTGTAAATACAACACTTAGATACCGGGAAAAAATTTTTCCGCATGCCATGCATATTCTAAGTTAAACAGCTTGCCATGCAACGCTTAGATACCGGGAATTTCACGGGTGCCTTGCATTTTCTAAGTTAAACAGTTTGCATTCGCAACACTTAGATGCGACACTGCCGGTCCGGCAGATTAGTGCAAACCTGAATTAGAAAAAAAATATATAATAAAGCAGCATAAATGAAAAAAAAAATGATATATGATTGCTGCAATTCGATTTAAAATTTAAATCGTAGGCTTCTGGAATTTTAGAATTCCGGTCTTCTAACTACGCCTGTGTATTGGTCGCTTACGTTCAGGAGGACCAATGTAGGTAGCACATGGCATAAAACGGTTCTTTTCCAGGCAAAAGAGCTCGTTTTCAAGGTAACTGCCTTACAGACAAATCACTCTATAACAAGCACTCTAGTAACGAATACGAGTCGCTAGAGCATCGCACGACATCAGGGTCGAGAATTGTACAGATCACAATTCTGGCGGTATAACATATTTATTGTGAGGCAACGCAATAATTTCTTAAAATTCATGTTTGCTGGCGGAACCTTACTGTTAGGTTCGACCTGAGCATGTAGTGAAAATGGGTTGACACGCATATACATGAACAAGGTTCTTAAAATGCCATGATAGACGGCTTTCCGTATTGGTCGGTTTGAACTGTCGCTTGGTAGTCAAAAGGGAAAACAGACAAACATGAATACACATGTTTCTTAATAAGCTACGATTGACGGCTTTCCCCACGGGTTAGTCTAAACTGTCTCGTAGTAGTCAAAATGGGTGAAACAAATACAAATAAACACATAATATATTTTACACATCACATCAACCGAACCGCATGTATGAATGAGTTGCAGTACTCGCTATGCTGTTTTGAATAAATGAAACGTGGAGTCAAATAAAGACACTAACAAAATCACCACCAAAAACGTGGAATATGTGAAAATAATTTAAATATTAAGTACGCAATAGGCACACAATCGTGAAAATTTCATTGGGAATAACAGTAAATGACACTTACATTAAGGGGTTAAGCGAATACGACTTAACGGGGTAACAAAACAGGTATCCTGTCCCCTCGCTTGTTCAAATGTTTATTTTGTTACTATGTAGCATGAAAATATTACTAAATAAGTAAAAAGCATGATGAAACCGATTTTGATAACTTGGTCGCCAGTTTGAGTTCCAATACGAGACCAAACAAGTGATACATTCAGAAACATACAAGTTTCTGGGCGACTCATGTATGTAGCATGTATAGGATATTTTATTATTTATGAAAACTGTGTATTCCGATGAAATCTCGTTGCTATTGGTACTACAGGAAATTATTTAAATTTGACAATGTCAAATAGTATTGTTCGAATCGAACCATGGATATTCCATATTTTTATTAATTATTTATTTGCCCACGAGAGCAAATCAAAGTCACGTTTGGCTATAAAAGTGGCCTTTCTTCCAAATGTGAAGAGGCAAGAAACGACATTTCAAAGGGAGAATGTTGAAAGTTGACAAAACATGGCTAGTAACGCTTGTGTTTTCTTTCACTCCCCCAGCTAGAGCAGAAAAGTGGGCCAAATGGTTGGCAACGTAATTACCGAGGGTAGAGAAAACCCACTCAGCCTTGAACGACCTTAGCCGGACCAGTGGCCAACTCGAGGTCGAAAGTAATATAGCACAACACGATATGGGAAAGTGCCACACCTCCCTCGTGGAAAGCAAAAGGGATAGGCAAACCCATGTGGCCAGCCCAGAGAAAGTGAAACATCATTTGTTTCAGATCAACAGCAACAAAGTTGATTTTATTAAATTGTGTTCAGTCACATGGAGAATGCGCTCAGGAGTCTTGCATGCACTTAAGCCATACAATATTTTATTCCAATTCCACCCAGACTAGTATTGCTTAATTAATGAAGCAATTTAATCTTGCTGTACATAATTATTGCCCTGATTTCTGTGAAGGTTGTTTTTTTACCTCAAAGAAAGGTGGGTTTTTCCTAGTCACACGGCAATTAACTTTGGGCCGCCGGTAAATGCGAAATTCTTGCTTAATTATGTAAAGCAGTTTCTGTTATAAATGAACTGGGTTTGGAATCTAAAATAAGGAACCACTAAAAAGGTACCACGATTTTAGAATGAACAGGGATTATGTAGGGAAATTAATAATGGCTCAATTAAGATCCATAACAGAAACAATACAATTAATTAATTGAATGCATAATTGCGTAATATCATACATTTATTAAACGCATGAGCTGAGTATTTATTCGGATAGATCAAAACGACTCCAGATAGCAATTATAATTGGGAGTCCTTCTTCAAAGACGACCGAGAGACGGCAGGATCATTTGAGACTGAACAAGTGTAATTGTACCTATTGTTAGAGTTTAAAGAATGGCATTACCAGCTGACATTATTTACGACGATTTCGTAGAACTTAAATGACTTTCTAGAACTAGATTTAATTACGATAAGATCGCCGCTCATGATCGATCACTTCGTGGAATAACAATAAGTCCCTCCCACACGGGATGGCGGCATATACCTTCAAAGTGCCGCGTACGGGGAACAATTAATGAACCCGAACGCAACAACAGAATGATTGACAGGGTGGAGAGGTCCCAATTGATGATAAGGGCCCAAGCTGTCTAAATGTTACTATATTTAGCATTTCAATAATAAATCAATACTACAATGGATTGATCATGGCTGATAACGCCACAGTATTTAAACCGAACCTCGGAATGCGTGATACCATCCGATCACCAGCAGCTTAACAGTCGCTAACAAGTTCACGCCAGTCAAATTCCGAAGGCCGCAATCCAGAAGTACGCCAGGCAGATTTCCGTGCCGGGTTAGCGACGAGGCTTCGCCGCCCAGCCGACCCGTGGGCCCATGGCCGCACTCAAGCTTCTATTAATGAGCTAAGTATTCTGATTGATTAGCGATAGCTAATGTTGTTTATGCTTAACTAGTACCAATCCGTACGCTACTAAATTAACCCGAGATTCCTTTAATTAATATAGAGAATATCATAATGATTAGGTTTACCGCTCGACTTAATCCGTAATGCCATTCGTTCGACTCATTGCCGACAATTGTAATCATACAATCAAATCATAACAAATCTGTCACTGATTTAATTGGCCATATGTGGGGTGAATATTGTGTACAACGGAGTGTTGATTAAAGGCCCAGTATAATTGGATGTTTGCCTATTATTTAGCCTACCTATTTTATACTTGATTAGTGTTTTATACAATTGTTTGCCATTATGCCATCCTAGACGCTAATGTTTATTCTGGTCAAACGGTCGCTTTGAGTGGATTACCGCCTAGCTGAATGAACTTTCACGAATCTTTGTAGCGGTAATATTCACGGTAGCTACTTCTTGAATATGTTAATTTAATAAATCCCGCAGAGATTGAGTTTTGGTTCGCGCTGCTATGGACAGAGCGGTCCGGTCTTGCAGCCGCTATGTTAGAAGCACAAGCCGGCGCACACTCGCTAGTGTGCTGCGATGACGTCATTCCTCCAAGGTCGAAGGTGATGATGTGTGACGTCAGTGCCATGCGAGGAAATTGCGTTTGCTGTCTCGCGCCGTGGAAACATCAAACTTAGATTCTAAATTAACTATTGCGTAACGAATGTTGGAAACTTCGCACAACTTGCATCTTGTTTTTTTCGTACTTAACTAACGATAGTGAAATTTAAGATGGAACGGTTTAGCTTTCCTTTAATTGTATTTTGAAAAGGCATGCAAAATGAATATTCTTCATTGCAATGTCTGTTTTAAATAGTGAATTACGAAGGCAATGATATAGTGAAACTGCACGAACTGAAAAAATACAAACCACGACAGTTGCAATAAGAGCAACTAAAAATTATACAATGCAACGGACCCATTCTTTCGAATTTGTTATTTAACTATAAAAAGGTTACCTAGTATCGGTTGAAAACGGATCAATATCGGAACAGCGCTAGGCTATAAACTACTGTTATCTGTAAATAGGCCTATTATAAAGTCCTTGCACACAAAAAAATGTTTTATGTTGTTTTATTCCCTTTTTAGTTTGCTTTTTTTTGTTTTCCATATTGCTTTCCTTAAATTTTTTTTTTGCTTTCGTTCTTTTTCGTCTCACGTGATTGCACAAAGGAAACCAAAGTAAAATGAAAATGACAAAACAAAAAAGGAAATAAAACCAATTAATATTGGACCTTTTTTGTGAAAGCAAAAAAAAAAGCAATGAAGCCAATATGATATTCTTGTCAGGATATTTGAATTTATCAGTGGTGGCAAGACGGAGGCAAGATCTTGCTAAGATGGAGGCAAGATCTTGCCAAGACCGAAGCAAGATCTTGCGAAGATGGAGGCAAGATCTTGCCAAGACGAGGCAAGATCTTGCCAAGACGATGTAAGATCTTGCCAAGACGATGTAAGATCTTGCCAAGACGATGTAAGATCTTGCCAAGACGATGCAAGATCTTGCCAAGACGATGCAAGATCTTGCCAAGACGATGCAAGATCTTGCCAAGTTGAGGCAAGATCTTAGATAAGATCTTGCAAGATCACTACCAATTTCTTGCCAAGATCTTACACAAAATCTTGGAAAGATCTTACTAAGATCTTAATCAAGATGCTCACATGGGGTATTGGGATATCATAAACGTATAAAAAAAGCACTTGACCGTTTAAATTTGTAAATATTAAAACTAAAATGCACTAATGTAAGCGGTAACTTTGTTGTATTGTTAATTTTGTTAACTGTTATCCCAATTGGGGGTTATTTTTAAATTGTGCCGTGTAGGCAAAAATGCCGCGTTTTCGTTATATGTGCCCCGAATAGACAAGGCAATTTTTGACTGTTGTCGTGAGACAAAAATGTCATGTTATAGTTATTTGTAAGGAAAATAGATTCCTTGGTTTTAATCTTATATGTTTTTTATTTTCATGGCAAAACATCATCGTGTACTAAAGCAAAGTAAAGCCACGCAAGTAAAAGATGTTTGCAAAAGATGTTCAACAAAACTTGTAGCCACATGAAAATTGTTGAACAGTGCCATTATCTTTAAAAATAAAATAAAGCAAGCAAAATGATTAAAACGTATAAATTTCAGAAAGCCATTGATTTTCAGAATATTCTACAAATAAAATTTTTTCCTGTTACACAAATGTTAATTTTAAGGTTTTTTAGCTTTCAAAAAATTCAAGGTATCATACTGTGAAAGCGCCTTGACAGCTCACTTGCTCATTTAAATTAAAAACTTCTTCTTACGGTTAGACATAGTGACTCACCATAGAAATATATGTGCAAATAAAAAATACATACATATATATATATATATATATATATATATATATATATATATATATATATATATATATATATATACAAAAATAATTGATTCGCTTTGTTTCAGGTAGTTAGAATTTTTTTTCAGTTTTTTTGTTTCTCTGTAGTTAGTGTGGTGTCATCACTTGTGGCACTACAGTATTTAGCAATCCGTAGTTCCCTGTTGTTAACCTGACCCAGACTAACCTACTGATATGTACTGATCCCCATAGATGTGACCATTGCATTGGTCACATGACCACTTGTTATAAAAGGCGGTGTAGCCTAATAAACATGTCCATTCCTGTGCTTGCATTAAGTGTGTACTTGTCATTACTCTGCTGGGGGAACACCACGCAATTGGCTACCACCAGGACAGTCCACTATCGAAAATAAACTGGAAACCATTTATGTTTACAATAAAATTTCCTTCAGAAAATGTTGTATTCATATTTTTCGTAAAAGTAACCCTTTTGACCGAAATTCGTCATTTAAGTTCTTTTAGACCGTTTATGCGTGCTATAGCTAAAACAGAACATATGTGTATTATAATTCCTGACTTTAAACGGCTGCAATATTAGTTCTAATTGTTACCCACTTACGTAATTGGGCTTAAATGAAAAATGAAAATGTATTTTTTCAACAGGGGTAATTTAACGATTTATTTTAATTGGGATCTAAACTACGGCAGTTTATCTACGTCGCAGCGTTTTGATTTTTGCATTAGTTTACAAGTTCCATCTTTAAAGTGGTGCGGTAGCAGTCCTAATTCAGATAAATGGATGTGATTCGGCTTAGATGAAAGATGAAGATATATATTTTTCAACAAGGGTAATTAAAACGATTTATTTTAATTAGGAGCTAAGCTACGGCAGTTTATCTGCGTTGTAGCGCTTTGATTTTTGTTTCATTTTACGACAAGTTCTATCTTTAAACTGCTACAGTAGCGCTTCTAATTCAGAAAAATGGATGTGATTAGATTTAGAGAAATGATGAAGATATTTTACGGTAGTTCATCTACGTTGTGGTGCTTTGATTTTTGCATCGTTTTACGATAAGTTCCATTGTCAAACTGCTACAGTGGCTGTTCTAATTCAGATAAATGAATGAGATTAGGCTGAAATAAAAAATGAAGATATATCCATTGACATCCATTTATCTGAATTAGAATGGCTACTGCAGCAGTTTAAAGCTGGAACTTGTCGTAAAACCACGCAAAAATCGAAGCGCTACAACTGCCGTAGCTTACCTGGCAATTAAAATAAATCATTTTAATTACCCTTGTTCGAAAATGTATATCTTCATCTTTTACCTAAGCCTAATCACATCCATTTATCAAAATTAGAACGGGTACTGCAGAACATAAAGGAGCCAGGCTCCATATTGATTGGTGAGGAGACCCCAACACCAAAAATCAAAAACCTTGGAGTTTTTATTGAACTCTACATCGTCTCCGGACTTGGACTTCAAGACCGCAGCGGCCGATAGGCCTAATCTACTAAAAACGGACACTGTTTCTTCTCTCACTCTTCAACCAATGGACCAATTCGACTGCAGTTTTCACTAAACTCAAGTTTATGACTTTCTCTTCAACTCTGTGAAAACAGAACTGCAATAGCTGCAGCAAATATTTTTAAAAGTTCAAAAACGCCTACGGTAAAAATCGCCGCTACCGGACACAACTTCCTGTCGACCATTGGACAACCACAATCTTGTAAATAAACATTTTTTTTATTAGGCATAAAGCCGACCAGCTTAGTTTGTGCTAGGGGGACGTTCTGCCCCACATACATGTAGTTGCTTGTTCAAATGTGTTGTTTGAATCCGTCAATGCTGTTTTTAAAATGCGCAATTCAGAGTTTTGCCGAATTTCCACTCCACCGGACAGCTTCTAAGTAGCTTCGCTTTTAAATTAAATTGAATTGTAGCATTAGCTGGTTGTATATAAACCTATATTCATGATTAACCTAGCATATTTACTCCAACCATTTATTAAATTTTAGCTACCTTAGTCGGCCTGACAAGGGAAAAAAAAAAAAAATATCAATGTTCCTAATTTTTTTTATTATTTTTATTTACGATCTTGACCTCCACTCCGACCATCCAGTGACTTTCTGCGATTAAAATGGCTTTCCTCCTTCAATAGTAGTGATGCGTAACATCGCTGTTTATCCAGGCTTTAATTCAAGACCATCCTTCTATTAATCTGTTAAAAACTAAAATAGTTATGGTTATTAAGGAGTGGACATCCCCAAAGTCCCCTTGGGCTCCTAACAACTGGTAACAGCCTCGTAACTCAGATGGTAGGCTGCCACCAGACTCAAACCAGAGTCCACTGACAATTACTGTTGCTAAAGTCCTGGAATAATACTCAACGAAGTAGTAGAAATTCTGGAGTTTTATTGTAGCATATCTTATTAGTGGTAAGTATACAACACGTCACAAGTAGCATCTCATTGTAGGTTAGCTTACATGTAGATAGTCCAGCAATCAATGATTATAGCATTAAACATTGGTCATGAAGTCTCCAGAATTGCACAAGTTATTTACCTTGAACATGGTGGAACGTATACGATGGTTATGCTTTAAATAACACTAAAGCATTTTGAAGAATTAAATAAATAAATATTTAAACTTCCACTCCTAAAGGGAGTCAGGGCAAAATGCCTCCTTACGGCTTTTTAAGGGAAGCGAACCTTACATTACTGTCCTCGCACAGGCCTCCTTGGAGGGGTTAAGTCCAAACCCGATGTAGAGTAAAGCAGTAATTAATTAAACGACCCATGGTCAAACGACGCACATGCATTAACTGGTATCCAGTAGACCTAACAGCGGTTCATGCCAGGCTTCCTGCCTACTGCACTGGCCCCTTGAGGCATGGCCTTCTGCTGACGATCACTGCGGAGTAAGACTTCGAAAATACAAGCCTATTTTCTTTTATACTTTTCGGCAAATGAGGACCGAGTCCAGAGCTTCACAGGTGACTTGGCTCCTCGAGTTTGGGTTTTGAGAGACCCGCGTTTGTGCTTTCTCAGCTCCTCTTCTCATTGGCTGAGAGCTGCGTGAGCCTGGCCTTCTGATTGGCCTAGCCGAGGCCTCCAGAATCCGTCTGCCATAGGACTCGCAATGCTATTCTTAGATGTGAAATGCGCTGACATTAAATTATTTTAAATTAATAATTTCAAGTTCCAGCATGTTCTAGGCGTTTTACACTACAACATCAAAGCTCGAACTTTAAGATTCGTTCAAAAACAAGGCCGCAATGAACAAAGTAAACATCGGCAATTTGTGTCCTACAGCCAAAACAAGCATTCGCTAGAATTGATGTCAAACAAAAACTGGAGCGAGTTGTGCAATAATCAATAGCATTCTAGAATCCTGAGATTACAAAGAATCGATCTAGACTATTAAATTATTAACCTAATACAGAAAAGTATTAGTGGTTAAATGATGGAATTTTATTACACTGTAGAGGCTGTCCAGGCCTGGGCCAACCTGGGCTGGATCCCAGACCTATAAATTAATACTTAAACCATAAAGTAGCATCAAGGAGATCGCTAGGCTATAAACAACTAAGTCCTCACTGACGAAGTTGGGGGGAGGGGGCTTTACAGCAACCCAGTAAGTACTAAGATTTTCCAGTCTGACAATTTATTAAAGTGAACTATAGGACCGGAGCCTTAAGGGCTTCAATAAATTAAACTGTAGGACAAAACTAGCCTACAAAAACTGTTCTTAAGTGCGATCTTCTTTACATGCCCCACCTTAAAGAGCTGACTTCCGGTTTTCAACCGAATTCCGGAATCAGTGATACAAAAGTAAAGTAAGTGCCACAAGAGTACTACCAACTAATGCAGAGCAACATGCAAAGTTTCCGAGAAGGTACATAAAGACACACCATGAGAAAAAAAAACCCTTTTCTCATGAAGACCAGCAAGTGTCTGGCTCTCACCCTACTCCTAGTAGGAAGACATGAGTCCCAGCCAACTGCTAAAACCAAATCCGAAGATTTTTAACCAAATATTTTTTTTAATATTTAACAGGACAAAATACTCCCATGGACACGGAAAGCATTTGAACAATTTATCTGATGCAAATTATAAGTGGTAAATTTCAATTACTCTGGTAATACGTCCCGAACCGGTCTGCCTTAAGCTACTCAGTTATTTTTTTAAACAGGAAAACCTTTACAAAAAAACCTCCCGGCGCCTTTTCTTAACCTAGTGTGCGATACAGTTCAGAAAAAAAGACTGTGGGTACATAACCAAAATTTACACAACTTCTTATAACACTGACATCCAACTAGAAGGTTTAAAGGTAGACCCAACAACTTACAAAGTTTTAACCGTAAACAATAAAAGGCCTATAATTTTTTATTATAGAATAAAAATTTTAGGGGAAAAAAAAGACTCCTACGTTTTTGTTTTTGCACAGAATAAAAAAGCAGAAAAAAAACAGTGTTGTGTTTAGACATAATAACACACAAGTACCAAGTTTAACCATACAACTTTAGGTAGTTAATTTTTAAGTTCATGGGTCAGGGAAAATGAACAAACCTTGGTTTACCTTTATCACCAACAGGTAGACTGAACAGTTTTTCTTACAGGGGACTGTGTTCGTAGTAAACCCTAAATACAGTGTAGCCTGGGAACTGACTAACCGTTTACAATAATATCTCAAGCTAAAGAGAGATCATTAAAATTTAAAGAAATTAAAAAAGTTTTTGTTTTAAGATGCCTAAACAAGAGTTTAGCTGAGAGTTGCTTAGGTTGAGCTCACAACATACCAGCACAAACAATAATAATAATTGCGTGCCTCCGAAAAATAGCGGCTCAATGCATCAGCATAGAGATGCTGTTTTCCGGGTTTGTAACGGACTTCGTACTCCAGATCTTGGAGCATCAAACTCCAACGCAAAAGTCTACCATTTTTCCCAGCCATTTGCTTTAACCAGTGGAGGGGATTATGGTCAGTTTCAATAATAAACTTAGTGCAGTATACATAAGGCCTAAGTTTTGCAATGGCACACACAAGACATGCACATTCCTTTTCTGTGGTACCATAGGCTTGTTCCCTCGGTGTTAGTTTCCTTGAGAGGTACAAACATGAGTGTTCTTCGCCAGCGATGTTCTGAGACAGGACCACCCCCATTCCTTGGTCGGAATTACAATCGCACTGAATAATGAAGGTTTCTTCAAAATCCGGGGCTTTCAGTACTGGTTTGGAAACAGAGCCTTTTTGAGCTGCTCGAAAGAAGCTTGTTTCTTTTCATCCCAAAGTATGGGATCTGGTGCCGTTTTCTTCAAGGCATCAGTCAGGGATACACATATCTGAGAATACTCTGGGAGGTACCTCTGGTAATACCCCACCAATCCCAGAAATGAACGTACATAAGTTTTTGTGACTGGCCTTTTGAATTTTTGCACCGCCTGAATCTTCAGAGTCAGGGGTACGAAAACCGTGGCCTACTTCATGGCCAAGGTATTTTACACTGTCACAAGCCACTTGGCATTTTAGGGCATTCACAGTCAGTCCAGCATTTTTAACTGCTGTAAGGAAGGCAAGCACGTCTGTCAAGTGCTGCTCCCAGGTTTCTGCTCCTACAGCTACATCATCTTGAAATGGTGCAGTGAAGGCTTCCATGCCCTGGCAAACTTGCTCCATTAGTTTTTGAAAACAAAATGGCGCATTTTTCATGCCCATATTCATTATTAAGGGTTCAAACTTCCCTATGGGAGTTGAAATAGCGGCATAATGGGTTGCTCGCTCTGTGAGACCGACTTGCCAAATGCCTCTGTTCAAGTCAAATACGCTGATGTATTTCCAACGAGCAGCCTTCTCCAAACATTCTTCAATGTTGGGGATAGGGTGGTCGTTGGTTTCCATAATGCTGTTAAGCTCCCGATAATCGGCTACTGGACGGGGTTTGCACCCTTCCTTGCAGACAATAATCATTGGGCTTCCATATGGTGAAGTAGATTCCCGTATGAGTCCAAGTTCAAGCATTCTCTTAACTTCTGTTATGATCAGATCACGCTCTGTCTTACCGTGACGATAATAACGAACGGGTATAAGTTTATCCGTGTTTAACACAATATCATGAGTGACTAAACTTGTGAGTCCAGGCAGTGTTAAAAAGACTCCAGGAACTTGATTAAAGATCTGTATCAGTTCCTGCCTTTGCTTGGGAGTGATATCATCAAGCTTTTTGAGTGAGGCAAGGGCTTCTTCACTCGACATGGCCCCGTCACCTGGCTTTCCTGTCCATTATTGGAAGGAGGTGGGCTCATGTTCAGCACTATTTAGCTGATTACATATGCTCTCCCGGGCTACATACGGCTTGAGCATATTTACATGAAAGATAGTTGGTTGCTTACGACCACTAATTCTTTCAACTAGGTAGTTAGTGTCAGACAATTTTTCTAACACTTTGCATGGGCCTTCCCAATAAACTTCAAGTTTATTGGTTCTTGAGGGCTTCAGCACCATGACCTTATCACCCGGCTGAAACTTCCTCTGTTCTGCCTTACGGTCATAATATTTTTTTGAAGAAAGTTGGGCGTCTTCATAGTTCCCTTGAGCAATTTCTCGGCAATATTTGAACTGTTGCAGCAAGTCAATGACATGCTCAAGAACACTTGGGTGAACATTGGGCTCCACCCAATTTTCCTTTATTAACTTTAATGGACCCTGAAGGTTTCTCCCATAAACTAACTCACTGGGTGTAAAGCCAATAGTTTCATGTGGCACTGTTCTAAGGGCAAACATGGCCCCAGGTAAACATCGTTCCCAGTCATGGGGATGTTCATGGCAGATAGCACGAAGCACTGCCTTCAGTGTCCGATGAAAACGTTCAACAGAATTGCTCTGTGGGTGAGCCAGAGCAGAGTGTACCATTTTGATACAGTATTTCTCTAAAAAGAGGGTAGTCAATTCTGATAAAAAACAACTTCCTAAATCTGACTGGACCGTTCCAGGGAAGCCTACTCTTGAGAAAACTTCTAGAAGAGCGTCTACCACTGATTGGCTATCAGCCTGTTTTAAAAGGATAGCTTCTGGGGCTTTTGTAGCCGGATCAAGCATGGTAAGAATGTATAAGTACCCTGCTTTTGTTTTAGGCCGGATAGGGCCTACGATATCGATTATCTTCCGTTCCATGGGTTCACTTATCATGGGAACCAAAGCCCTATCATAGGGGCAATTGGTTGCTTTCCTGATTTGCCATTTTTTTGACAAGTCAGCCAGGACGTCACAAAGTGTTCAACATCTTGGAACACCCTGGGGCAGTAAAACTGGGCAAGAATGCGATCTTGTGTTTTTGATTTTCCTAAATGCCCTGCCCACGCATCTGAGTGTGCAGTGTGGAGAATCAACGTCCTACACTGCTTTGGTAACACCAACTGGGGTTCCAAAAGTGGTTTACGATCCTTAGCAACTGGTTTGCGATAAAGCAATCCTTTTTCAACATAAAATTTCTTGTTCTGATCTTGTTGAGTTTCCGGGAGCTTGGATGCTTCCCAACACAGCTCAAGACTAGCATCTTTTTGCTGTAACTCTTTAAAATTTTCAGCAGAGATTTTGAAGAGCTCAGTGAATTTATTATCACTGGGGCCTAAGATACTGCCATCTTCTGGACCAAGAGTAGTCATCTTAGCGTTGACCAGATTCGTGTCCTCAAGCACTAGATGTTCTGGCTCACTACTAACTTCCATGATTATATCTAAGGAAGGGGCAGATATTTCCATGTCAGGAGTACATGTTAAAGGCATAATTTTGTTGGCCTTTGTATGTGAACGAGTGACAGCGTTCACCAAGGGAATTGGTGCTCGCATCCCTTTATCTTCCAGTTTTGTTTGGGATGGAACTCCCAACAACATTTGGAAATTATCTCCCATGTGGTCCGTTACCAACGCTTCCGTTTCGAGCGGGCCAAATTGAGTTTCAATGATGATTTTGGCTATGGCATGCGCTGTAGTTTGATCATTTAGTGCATTTTTACAGTGGGTGTATTCCCCTGTAAACTGATGCGGAAGCACAAGTTTCCGATCAATAACATCATCTGTAGATGCTGTGTCACGTAGCACTCTACAGGCCTGGCCATTGACTGACAGCTCAGTGATGTGTTTGTTAAGAACACTTACGAGATTTTGTCCTATATTTCTACACAAGTTCGTTTCACTTTCTTTGGTTGCTAAAGGGCAATTACGTTTCATGTGACCTTGTTTTCGGCATTTGAAACAAATGATTGGAACACCCCTTGGTTTATCAAAATGCCTATTATTACTGGAGCTATCTTTTACTGACTCAGTACTAGCAACCACTGGTTTGTTTTGATTATGGTGTCCCCTATTGGCGTTACCACCACTCTTGGTTTCACCACCCTTTTTAGGTTGTGGTTTAGGCTGGCTCTCACTATTTTTAGTAGAGGGCTTCTCTGCCTGTTTACCTGCACCCACAGTTGCGTGTTTGATCTCTTTTTCTAGATTAGAGACCAGTCACCTATCCCGTCTCAATGTCAGTTACATCTGGCTTGTCTTGAAGCCAGTAGCGTAAAGCATTTGGGCAGTTGAGCAAGAATTGCTCCAATAACAACAAGTTATTAATTTTATGTAAGTTGCCGGTGGACTCAGCTAAATCTGTCCATTGGTTGTATTTAGTACGGATGCCAAAAGCAAACTTACAGTATGACTGTTCAGCGTTTTTTGCATAACCTCTAAATTTTACTCGTGCTGAATCTGGAGTAATTTTAAACTGTTTCAGTAATTCAAGTTTGACTACGTCATACTTTCCTGCATCTGTTTCTGAAAGACGCGCACATACCTGGGTGAAGACACTCCCAATGAGTGGCTGCAGCTCAAGTACCCATTCTGATTTCTACCCAAAAATTTTTTACCCAAAAATTTCTGATTGGTTTAATTTGAATAGATTGTCTCTCAACAACGAAAAGTCGAACTTTATGATTTTTAGAATCCGACAAAAATCTTGCAACCACATACCTGATTTAGTAATAAATAAATGCAAATTAATGGAGGTTTCAAATATTACCTTTTTAGGCTTAAAACTTGACCCACATCTTAATTGGAATCCCCACATCAACTTCATGTCCAACAAAATTTCTAAAGCCGTTGGTATCTTACATAAACTAAGAGACGAGCTACCTACTAAATGTCTTACCCAACTGTACCATGCAATTATTCAACCATATCTAAATTATTGTACACTTGTCTGGATGAACACGTCAAAAACTAATAAATTACGACTATTAAAACTTTTCAAAAGAAAGCTGCCCGAATCATTTTGCATCGACCTTCAAAAGACCATAGTCTCCCACTTTTCTTTAAACTGAACATTCTTCCTATTCATGATCTTATCACTTACCAAAGTGGTTTCTATATTTATAAAAACAGACACAATCTTGTAAAGTTCAATTTTAACGTTCATAGCTATCCTACTCGAAACATGCTAAAATGTCACCAGACCTTTAGTAGAACTACTATCAGCAAGATGTCTTTGGTTGGTCAAGTATCCACCATCTGGAATGCCATTCCTCCTGACATAATCCAGAGCCCAAGTGCCCACAGTTTTAAAAAAAAATTATTTTAAACACTGCCTTACTAATGCCACATTACTAAACTGAAAATTAAACTTCCATTTTACTCCTTTTCCTTATATAATTATAACGTTTTATTCTGTATTTAGATTCTTTTTCACTTTGTTTAACGTCATTTTTTAGGTGTTTGTGTTTTTTTTCTTTTTCAGTGCTTTGCATTTTGCATAGTTTTTTATTTTTTCCCCAATTTTTTACATTTTCCAAATAATTTTATTATGTAATTTTCTTTTATTTTTTTTAAATGTTCGCCTGTGTGTGATTGCACTATTGTGCAATTAACTATTATGTATGTATTTTATTATTATTATTATTATTATTATATTATTAATATTATATTATATTATTATATTATATTTACGAAAAAATAAACAAATTTTTACAACACCAAGAATAAGTAACGAATATGGTAAAAGAAACAAGCAGTGGTACATACCACACATTTTCAATAAATTAGATAGAAATTTGATGAACTATCAGAGTATAAAAGAACTAAAAAAACCATTGATTGAAAGGTTAATAATGAAATAATGCAAAAAATGATTCTATTATTACTACATTGTTTATTCTTTTTTCCACATTGTTTTGTATTTGGGTATTTCAGATAAATAATGTATATATAAAAGTTAATAAGATTGTTTTTGTTTAATATAATGTTTAATGAAAATATTTCTATCATGTATCACCAATGGTGAAGTGTTGAATATGTATGAATGTTCGTTGAAAAAGATAGTATTTGAATCTCATACAAACTATCAATGATAGTTTCGAGGATTACGATGCATCCCCGTATTGTAATTGTAATAAAGATTATTATTATTATTATTATTATTTCATTGTAGTCATTTATGCAATTTATTTTTGTACTGGGCTCGCTCGTAAAAGACCTTGGTCTTCAAGCTATCAATGTATTTTGTTCTAATTGTGTGTTAAATAAAGCCCGTCTTCTTCTTCTTCTGCTGGCAGCTTTGCTTGTTTAGCTGTGCGTTCGAATTGAATAAGATATTCTGTGATATCTTGTCCGTCGGTATCACCCCATTTTGCCATGAGTTTACCCACATTTTTAAGCCTTGAATGGCCAGTACCAGTAGAACCAGAAGCACCTTGAGACTTACTAGATTCTAACCTTTTTAGTTCTAGTTCCTTTTCTACATCAATTTGTTTCAACCTGAGTTTGTGAGCTTGAATAACAGCAAGTTGTTCCAATTGAAGCTTTGTATTTTCTGCTTTTAAAAGTTTAGTTCGGTGAACGTCTCTTAAACTACCTCTTTGTGCCTTTGCTTCTTTTACTGGTGCAAGCCAATCATCTAAATCAATAGGATTTAAAGTTTCGTCATCCAGAGTAGCCTGGATAATTCTTAGCGTAACTGATTTTTTTTGCGCTAACTGTTAGACCTGTTTCTTCACAGAACTTCTTTAAATCGTCATTTGAAATTCCTTCACAAAGGGTTTCGGCCACCATTTTTAATTTATGTTTGGGTTATCCAAATTTTAAAAATAAAAAAATTTCATAAAATTCAACCCACAACAAGCTAACAGGCAGCGCACTAGCCTGCTAAAAAAAAAAACAGATCAATAATTTTTTTACGGAAAAATTATTAAAACCACAAAAGTTTTGACTATGTGACTTGAACACCACCACGCTTTTACAAAAACGAGAAAAAAAAAGCCTGAGTACTAGCTCAACACTTTACCCAAATTTATTAAAATAAATTTTTTTTTTCAAGGAAAATTTGAAACCCTATCCAATTCTTTTAGACTCCGGGAAGAATTTTGAACCCTGCTAATTTTTTTGAAAAAAAATTTAAAAACCAGTAAAATCTGAACTAATTTTACTACACGGAAAAAGTGTTTAAAGTAAAAAAAAATTAACGCGGCTAGTGCATTGCCAGGTTGCTTACCGTGAATTTTTAAATAACCATAAAATTAACACACAACTTTTTCAAGATACAGTACACTTGGGCTCTGCACTAGTGGCTAAAATTTTAGTACTCAAGGGCACTTACCGTACCGCGATTTATAGTTGCTGAAGACGTCTCGTACATCAACACAAATCGGCGCTGAAGTTGACACAGTTCAGTTTGCACAGATCACAGTTCTTTGCATTTAAAACTTGCTTCTCAGTTAGAGGCACTCAACTTCTTAAAATGTCAAAGTATGGAGTCGAAACTGATTTCACTACACATTCTTCAAGACATCAGGGTACAATGGCGTGGAGGGCGATTTCTTCGTCCGCTAATGGCGTGACAAGGGTGATAAGACGAGTGCCGGATACCAGATCCAGACTTCTATGACGAAAAACATCAGTAACACCTTAACGTAGTTACAGAGCGGTTTTGCACGTCGGAGGAGCTGGGTTACGATATTTCACCGCTGGACCACCAGCTATTAAGGAGTGGACATCCCCAAAGTCCCCTTGGGCTCCTAACAACTGGTAACAGCCTCGTAACTCAGATGGTAGGCTGCCACCAGACTCAAACCAGAGTCTACTGACAATTACTGTTGCTAAAGTCCTGGCTGGAATAATACTTAACGAAGTAGTAGAAATTCTGGAGTTTTATTGTAGCATCTCTTATTAGTGGTAAGCATAAACACGTCACAAGTAGCATCTCATTGTTGGTTGGCTTACATGTAGATAGTCCAGCAATCAATAATTATCAGTATTAAACATTGGTCATCCAGAATTGCACAAGTTATTTACCTTGAACATGGTGGAACGTACACGATGGTTATGCTTTAAATAACACTAAAGCATTTTGAAGAATTAAATAAATAAATATTTAAACTTCCACTCCTAAAGGGAGTCAGGGCACAATGGCTCCTTACGGCTTTTTAAGGGAAGCGAACCTTACATTACTGTCCTCGCACAGGCCTCCTTGGAGGGGTCAAGTCCAAACCCGATGTAGAGTCAAGCAGTAATTAATTAATTAAACGACCCATGGTCAAACGACGCACATACCTTAACTGGTATCCAGTAGACCTAACAGCGGTTCATGCCGGGCTTCCTGCCTACTGCACTGGTCCCTTGAGGCAAGGCCTTCTGCTGACGATCACTGCGGAGTAAGACCTCGAAAATACAAGCCTATTTTCTTTTATACTTTTCGGCAAATGCGGACCGAGTCGAGAGCTTCACACTTGACTTGGCTCCTCGAGTTTGGGCTTTGAGAGACCCGCGTTTTTGCTTTCTCAGCTCCTCTTCTCATTGGCTGAGAGCTGCGTGAGCCTGGCCTGCTGATTGGCCTAGCCGAGGCCTCCAGAATCCGTCTGCCGTAGGACTCGCAATGCTATTCTTAGATGTGAAATGCGCTGACATTAAATTATTTTAAATTAATAATTTCAAGTTCCAGCATGTTCTAGGCGTTTTACACTACAACATCAAAGCTCGAAATTTAAGAGTCGTTCAAAAACAAGGCCGCAACGAACAAACTAAGCATCGGCAATTTGTGTCCTACAGCCACAACAAGCGTTCGCTAGAATTGATGTCAAGCAAAAACTGGAGCGAGTTGTGTAATAATCAATAGCATTCTAGAATCCTGAGATTACAAAGAATAGATCTAGACTATTAAATTATTAACCTAATACAGAAAAGTATTAGAAACACCAACCTGAAATGTGTCAACTCCAAGCCTTGGAGAGACCCACCATCTTCGATTTTACCAATGCTGTTTACATTTACAAGTTATATACAGTGGTTAAATGATGGAATTTTATTACACTGTAGAGGCTGTCCAGGCCTGGGCCAACCTGGGCTGGATCCCAGACCTATAAATTAATACTTAAACCATAGAGTAGCATCAAGGAGATCGCTAGGCTATAAACAACTAAGTCCTCACTGACGAAGTTGGGGGGAGGGGGCTTTACGGCAACCCAGTAAGTACTAAGATTTTCCAGTCTGACAATTTATTAAAGTGAAATATATGACCGGAGCCTTAAGGGCTTCAATAAATTAAACTGTAGGACAAAACTAGCCTACAAAAACCGTGCTTAAGTGCGATTTCAGGGCTCAGCCCCTCTAACCAAACAGGGAAAACCCCCCTCCACAGCTTAATGAGAACCGAGCCAAAGCTCCTAATAGCTATGTCCACATGACTTGGCTTTAGCACAAATCTGCCTCTCTGACTGAAATTTCTCCTCTTGCCGCCAAAACGCGTAGTCATCGTGGACGCCCGCGCTTCCAAAACCCATAAATACTTGGAACCCCCGAGTCGATCCTTAGCATAGCTCACGACAAAGACGACAGTCACTATCGACGGTTGGGAGATGGAGAGGTCTTCTTGCCGCATGTTGCCAGGCCGGGCAAAGGTAGTAGTTTTCAAAACATGTAGGCTAGTTTAAACTTTAAACGTATTTTTTTAGGCTCTCACATCTAAATTAAATAGGAACTTTAAATTTAAATTTGACTGTTAACTTTGATAATTTTATGGGGACATAGGTTTTCGGCCTTTTGTAATCTAGTCTCCCCATAAACTTGATGGTTGAAGGATCCCTTCCTAAAAACCTTGTTTCCAGTTTAGTTTAAAGTTTTATTGCATTCGTTACTGAAGCTTGTACTTCTACGGTGGAACCCTAACGTTACTTGAAACTTGGAAAGTGATTTGAATCGACTAGTTTATTTATCAGTGGATTCTGAGATAATCTAGAGTTCTGGATTGAACAAAACCCTAATTTCTATTCGAAATTATTTTACTGTAAACAATAAGTGTTTGCTTTGAACGAAAACCGAATTCTTGTAATTCTTTGATATTTTATTATTTATTTTAAAATACGGTTTAAACTGTGAACTTGTTTAAAACTTGAAACTAAATGTAACTGTTTATATTTGTGCATAATGTTATAAAAACCAAGAGTTTTTTTACTTGACCTGAGTTTCCCGATTATTAGCTAGAGTTAAAATAAACTAATTTTAGACTCCTGTAGCTAGTTAACTTAAGCCCCACCATGGTGGCAGTGATACTAGTATTTAATTTACTTTAAACCTTAGTAGCCTAGGCTTCTGACGCTCTATCCCTCAAACAGCTATAGAACGAGCTATGTTAGTTGAAAATAAGTCTAACATCGCAGCCAAAGTATTTTAAACCTCCGCAACTGTATACCAGATGCCAGCTGATGTTACAAGCACGTAGCGTCCGCCGTTTTAAATTGGTGGCTGAGGTGGGATGAACAGGTGCTGTTCCTGCAAACGACCTCCCATGCTGTCATACTACTATGCCAGTTTTGTTGTGAAGAATTGAACTTTCAAACAACAGACGTCAGCAACAAGCTAAAAGTTGTAAACCAGCAGTAAGCCACTGCAGATGCCCGCATCACAGTCAAAACGATGCAAAAGACGATTTCCTGAAGCCAAAACAAAACTTGGAGACAGTCATTGAGAACTGCAGCTTCACTAACTCGGACAGCTGTACCCAGATGTTTTATAACTTTAAAACAACAACAAACAATGAACACAAGACCGCCAAAATATTATATATAAAAATTGACAAGAAATAAAGTACACAGTTTACATAAATGTTGACTTTGCCGTTTTGTATTTTTGGGGGACCAACGTTTTTGTGGCTAAGAGAACTTTAAGTAAATTTAAAAGTTACAATTTAAAAACACTGTTTTAGCAACCATTAACTAAATACTGTCCGCGCTGCTTGTTGCAGGAATATCGTACAAGTATTTGAAAATGGGGCAAAAAGACATTTATCTAGAAACACACTAGTTTGAAAGTACAAAGTTAATTTTGTTGTTTCGTTATAACAAATAAATGAGGCCATCTACTGCTCTGGTAATATGTCCCTAGCCGTTCTGCCTCTGCTCTAGTCTAGCCTTTTTTTTATCCCGGTTGGCTGCGATAATAACCGACGGACGCATAACAATAAACCTAGCTGCTGCGATAGGGATCGGAGAATTGTATACTATGGGCACGCATAAAATGACCAGCTCTATTTACTGTTAAACTACTCCCACTGGGATGGTTTGAGGTTACCAAACAACTTGTTTACATATGCAATTTGACACTGAAGGATTTTGAGATAAGACCCATAACTTAAATATAACAATACAACACTGGGAAGTTTTGTGGATAAAAATGCAACAACCTTCTAAACAGGGCTATCCTTTTTCTCCCAGGGGTAGACTGATACTTTTTTTGGGAAGAAAACCATTTCGTTTAAAACTTAAAGAAGAGCCAACCGGGGACAGATTGCAGCTCCCGTAGAATATTCCTAATGAATAATTAGTGTCGTTACAATCTTTGTCAATATTCTCCCACACAGGGAGACGTTGATAGTGACAAAAAGAGTAAAACATAGGCACTTAAAATTTAGGTGGGAAGGCCAAAACGGGAATTAACTGAGAGTTACTTTAAGATGAGCTCCCAACAGACTAAAATGACAAAATTAAAAATGCAGGTAAAAATAATTTTCAGTCAATTTGTACTGAAACGAAACGTTTAACAATTAAATGTTTAAACGAAAATGCTGCCTTGATGCAGCAACAATCACTAGATGCTTTCCAGGTTTGTCCAGTAGATTCTGAAGTTTTACGATTTAAAATTCAGCAAATACACTAGTTTTAGGTTTGGTTGCTCCTAGATGGAGCCACGGTTGTAGC
>JAHWFP010012537.1:89544-123686 GCA_023313725.1 Lithobius niger
ACATATATTATACTAGGGCGTCATCAGTATCCCTGTCGACAAAATGGAGCAAAGCTATTTTATTCAAATGTCAAAATCAATTGACGAAAAGTGAAAATATCTTCAATTTGGTTTATTACCGATCTATCTGGATTTTATATACCGATCCCGATTTCTAGCGATATTACAAATGTCGGTAAGGAATTACGCGAGGCACTCTTAATCTGTAATCGGGATCGGGTCATCCATATAAAATATGCTTTTAGTTGCTTACAGTTAACAGACACATCTGAGGCCGCTAATTTGATTTGATTTTAATTGAGAGCCGTGATTGTTTAAGATCAACAATCAATCTTTTAACAATCGGATGCCTTTAAAGATTAGAAACGGTTTCGCATTTCGTTGTTTTGATTTTGGCTCTTGCTATTGGTCCATTTTGTCACCCTGATGGTTCCTTCACCCCATGTCCGATTCCAGATTTTTCTTTTGATAAACCTAGTCCGGACTCCCGTGGTACAGCATGCAAAGTGTGGTTTGGATAGTCCTTGTGGTTTTCGCGTGATGTGCGGTCTAAGATTACTGGAGCGTCTTCAGAGCGGAGCTATCGCTCCAATTAATCCAAGATGGCCGGTAATTATTACAGAAACATTCAAATAGTGGTACAAGCATGAAACATGGCATGTTCAACATCTAGGGTCTACTTTTCAAAAGTTATTCGAGTGGATACTTGAAAATCCCAGATGGCGCCCTTTCTCAAGATGGCCGCTACGGCCGCTGAAGCCTTCAGTAATTGATTTTCAACTAATTCGGGTTATAATTAATAAAACGATCGCAATGAACCAATACAAATATATTCAAAATGAACAATTCACAATGAAGCTATGTCAATAATGTAATGTACATTTAAATCGTCATTGTACATGTCATTGTAATGTACATTTAAAGGTGAAGAGGTATAATGGCATAGTGGCGAAAGCGTGTGGTGATTTTCGAATTCAAAGTGCTCTTGGGACCCCTCTAACAGCCTGAAAAGGACATGCTTAGAATTTTATGAAAGGGGATGTATTCTTGCCATCAATTCTAACTGAAATTGTTTAGCTTAGAAATAAATACAAATATAAGTATTACAATGGCACTTTGGAATTGAAACTAGCTGCAACACCAATTACAACTACACATTTAAACGGGTGTAGGACAGACCCAACCTAAGGTAAACAATTCCAGTTAGGATTGATGGAAAGAATACATCGCCACCTTTCAGAATATCCTTCTTCATTTCGGGCTATTAGAGGGCTAGCAAGAGCCTTTCAAATTCGAAAATCAACATACGCTTTGTTACTATGCCGTCATCTCTTTACCTTTAAATGGGCGTAGGATGGTCCTTATCTAAGTTAAACAATATCAGTTAGGATTGAAGGAAAGAAATAAATCTCACCTTTCAGAAAATCCTAAGTATGTCCATTTCGGGCTATTAGCAGGCTCACAAGAGCACTTTGAATTCGAAAATCACCACACTCTTTCGCCGCTACGCCATTACTTCTTCACCTTTAAATAGGCACAAAATACCGGCAACCGGCGTTTACAGTGGTTTGAAAACGACATAACTTCAAAAAAACACACACAACCACCACCAGGCAGAAACACACACACAAGTTCCTTTGAATTTTCGGTGAATTCCACCCCGTTCACCTTCTTCAGAAAAAATTTGTCAACACAAAAACGTCCGAAAACTACATGACTGTCAAAGTTCACGAATTCTAGATTTCAAAGACACGCGCGTGGAGGGATGCATCACTGATCTTCACTTGCCATCTGGATACCTGGATACCTGGATCTGGATATCTTGTCTGTGTGTTTCTGCCTGGTGGTGGTTGTGTGTGTTTTTTTGAAGTTATTTAAATAGGCGTAGGACGGTCCCTATCTAATTGAAGTCAAACAATATCAGTTAGAGTTTATGGAAAGTATAAATCCCCCACCTTCAGAAAATTCTAAGCATGTCGATTTCAGGCTAATAGCAGGCTAGCAAGAGCACTTTGAATTCGAAAATCACTACACGCTTTCGTCGCTACGCTATTACTTCTTCACCTTTTAATAGGCGTAGGACGGTCCCTATCTCAGTTAAACAATATCAGTTAGAGTTGCTGAAAAGAATAAATCCCCCACCTTTCAGAAAAAGTCTAAGCATGTCCATTTCGGGCTTCTAGAGGGCTCGCAAGAGCACTTTGAATTCGAAAATCACCACATGTTTTTGTCGTTACGTCGTTACTTCTTCACCTTTTAATGGGTGTAGGATTGTCCCTATCTTAGCGAAACAATTTTGGTTAGGATTTACGGAAAGAATAGATCACCACCTTTCAGAATATGCTAAGCATGTCCGTTTTGGGCTATTAGACAGATCGCAAGAGTACTTTGAATTTGAAAATCCCTTTTCGCTTTTACCGCTACACCATTACCTCCTCACCTTTTAAAGGGCATAGAATGGTCCCATCTAAGTAAACAATTTTGGTTAGGATTGAAGGAAAGAATAGATCATCACGTTTCATAATAGCTTAAGCATGTCCAGTTTGGGCTATTAGAGAGATTGCAAGAGTACTGTGAATTTGACAATCACCTGCCGCTTTGACCGCTACGCCATTACCACTTCACCTTTAAATGGGCGTAGAACGGTCCCTATAAGCTAAACAATTTTCGTTAGGATTGATGGAAAGAATAGATCACCAACTTTCAGAATATCCTAAGCATGTCCATTTTGGGCTGCTAGAGGACTCACAAGAACAATTTGAAAATCAACTTTCGCTTTCGCCGCTACGCCATTACCCCTTTACCTTTAAATGGGCGTAGAATGGTCCGTATCCAAGTTAAACAATTTTGGTTAGGATTTACTGAAAGCATAGAACACCACATTTCATAATATCCTAAGCATGTCCATTTCGGGCTAATAGAAAGCTTGGAAGAGCACTTTGAAACCAAAAATCACAATAACAGCAATAAACTTTTTTTTTGTTAGGGGGAGGGGGGGGTTAAATCACCCCCTCCCCTCAAGGGGGTTTTGAACTTGGTGTCATAGATATTTTTTCAGTTACCCTTCACGTGCATCCATATCAAATTTCAGCTTTACACACAAAGTGAACCTAGCAATTTTGGGCCCAAAGCCGCCCTACTAACAAATAGGTTAGGAATGTCAAGAATATTAGCTATCAACCATGTTTCGTATGTCTGTAAAACATAAATATGCAATTTACCAAAAAAGTTATTGTTTCCGGGATTCTTGGCACTATTTTTGGTACCACTACTGAATTCAGCAATCCCCAAAACATATAATTTGACACCAAATATGAAAATGTGGCCATAAGGCTTATTTTGCCAGTTTTGGCGGCCATATTTAATCATATACGACAAATTTGGCAATTTTTGTTTCCTATCATCACAATAGTGTCTGTCAACTCCAACGTGTGTGAAAATAAGGTGCTAAATAACATAAATAACAAAAAAAAGTATCGGGGTTCAAGAATAGAACCTGTTCAAACTTTACTTACTTATGAGGCCAATTTGGCAGCCATCTTGGATTTTGTAATGGCCAATCGGGTAATTTGACAAATATACCCTAGAGTGTTACCATACCAAAATTGGTACTTGTACTACCATTTGCACAATTCTCCTGAAATTTTGCTTTTATCCGCTCTACTATAGTGTACTATAGTGACAGCATTTTGCTTCACGTTTTATCAGGCATGGTTTTAACTAAAATTGCTGGCATATTGTTGCAAATAAATTCGTCAAAAAAAATAATAGACTATGACGTAGAACTTTAATGAAACATTTGACGAAACTCAATTTCTTTCCTCTTCTCTCTCACTTCTTTTTGTGTCCGATGGTTGTTAGACAGCTTTGTAAGTCTCTTTAAAGAAGATTTCTTATTGTCAGTACCAGTAATAGCTGCTGTATCACAAGGTTTAAAATGAGTAATACGAGCTTTATCGCCCGATTTGTTTCCAATTCCTTTTCTGTCTCTTTTCAACACCGTCTTTACAGGATATTTCAGGCCTGTTCCTTCAGGACCTAATCCACCAGCTTTATCCCAGCCAGCTTTCAGCATAAGACGAAATCCTACGTTATTCTCAGGAAGAAAGTACACAGTTGGAGGCTTTTTTCGTTCACAATTTAAGAGGTGAACTGTCGATGTTTCATGCTTGATCCTGGTCGCATGATGAATAGTTTCTTTGCAGACTTCACAGTAAAAAGATTTAGGTAGCACCAATACTGAAGGAGTGGTAGTGATGGTTTTCTGGCCGGTGTTGGCCGAACAAAGCATTTTTAATATTGTCTTGTTGCCCGTTTTCTTTACAATATTCCACACACTGCATCCACTTTTATCCCTTAAATTAACGCTGGCTCCCGCTTCCAATAATAGCCGAGTGCATTCT
The DNA here is from genome assembly GCA_023313725.1 of Lithobius niger. NCBI lineage: Eukaryota > Metazoa > Arthropoda > Chilopoda > Lithobiomorpha > Lithobiidae > Lithobius > Lithobius niger. The sequence continues at coordinate 93,948 of JAHWFP010012537.1, forward strand.
TCACTACCACTACACACAGCACACATTAGTCCAGTCCAACCAAATGCATCCTGTACGTTTACATCACACCCACTACTTAGGCAAGTTTTCAACGTTGCCATATCATTTTCCTGTGCAGCTCGAAAGAAACTATTTTGATCAGGTTTGCATTCCCAAGTTTGTGTTTTCGGAATCCTATTGTCACTGTAGATGCTTAGACTTTCGCCTATTGATGTCGTTTTACATTTTTTCACAGCTACATTTACGTTTCGAAGCTGTTTGCTCCTTTCACTCGAAGATGAAACAACGTCTTCATAAAACTTTTTAACTTCATTTCCATCCAAGTTCTTCCTCTGAATTTTGCAATAGCTGTCGTCCGTCACATGAAACAAGTCATCGGAGCAAGAGGCTGACACAAAGTTGGTCCATTTTTGTCTTGACATTCTGAAATAAAAATAGGTTTTACTCTTCGTACTTGAACTCTTATCGGTAGTCGGCTATACGCAGAAGGTGACTTACATCCTAAATAATTTAGCTTGGCGATGTCGTGTAGTTTTATTCAGTTTATTTTTCACTTTTGGACATTAAAAATCGCTCAAAATTCTTAATCCAAAACATGCATCACTTGTGATCTAACTATAATATTGCTTAAGCTAAGTTAAGGACCGTTCAGAATCTGTCAGGGAAGGGAGGGGGGGGAGATATAAGTTTGTGGTGGAGACTAGGTCCCCTTTGAATTCAGCATAAAACCGACAAAATTCCTGGGCATACTAAAGAGGCAAAGACAAGTCATAAAGTCCTATACAACACCTACCCAAAAATCCTTGGTTTCCGTGATATCGCCTTATTAGACCCCAATTATTTTATGATCGAGTATTTAAGTCATGGCTTAATTGGAGGCGTAGTATGAATGCCTGCAAGGTGCACGCTTTATTGTGACCTCGTACACCAGCTTGTGTGCTTAAGACCAAATTCATAGCTCCACAAATCAGATGCAACACGGTGCACCAACCTGTGGCAAAACTATGTGATACGGCTAATCGAATTGCGTTCGAAACTGCAACTATGTCTAACTCTTGCCAAGAGAGTAGTTAAATAAATTTTAAAAAACTTAATATTTATTTAAAGGATGGCATAGGTTAATAATTTCTACACGCAATAAACGTTACTCAAAGCTGAAAAAAACACTGTTTTGATATTTTCATAGATGCCTGAGCACGAAATGGCCAGTGTGAACATTACAATATTATATCACAGGAGCCAGAAGCAGCCTGGTGGCTGTAGAGGCCAGTCAGGAAGTTTGTGACCAAGGACCACTTTTTTTTTTGGAAACGTTTCACCCCAATAGTTACGCAACATCGGTTGAGTAGCTTGGTAAGTGGTGGTGGAGAGCAGATTTAATGCACTGGGCGGGTATGCTTTGTCTTTTTTGTTATTATTATTTTTTTTTTTTTTGGGGGGGGATGGTGGTTGCGGATGTGAACTCCTGCTTTTTAAATTATGGTTTCGTCTTAAATTGTGCGAAAGTTTGTATACAACAGTTGAGGACTGGTTTCAGGGATCTGGTCCCTAAACCTTCGTGCGAAATGTCAACAAACAAGCTTTTTTTTTTCTTGAATGACTTTGATGCCACAGTCACCGTAGCCACAGCCATGAAAATATTTCGCAGGAGGCCGAACAAAGCCAGACATGGGATCTGGGGAGTGTTGTTGGCTCCCCAGTGGGGTCCGGGAAACTAAGCATTTTATGGTACATCACTGCCATATCCGGCTTTTAGAGAGTACTTTTTCAAGTATTCTCAAGGAATTTATTATCATTACGACACATTTTGGAAATTTGGGGGGGAGGCTGTTTCCGACGCACTCCCTTCCCTGCCCACTAACCAGGGGCATCTATCTATCTCTCCTCTCCTTTCTTCTGAACATGTTTATTTATTTTTTTATTATTTTGCATTTAAAAAAATAAAATGAGGGTCCAATTTACGGCTATTGAAATTTGGCCCGAGAGGTGGGAGGGGGGAGGAAGGCTTAACGAGCGTTGTACACGTTCCAAGTCGATTCCGGAACCTGTTAACCATCGTTCTTAAAAGCTTTTATAAAAATTACCATACGTTGCAACTATGGCTGTAAATTTGGCACTTGCAATGCCCAACATGGCCCATAAAAGCCAATGGTCCAGTTGGGTTACCATCCCCCCACTTCCAGGATCCTTAGTTGGAACAGGCCATTTACATTCTCTCCTTATGGCTTTCAGCTGGTTAACAAAGGGTTTATTTTAAAAAGTCGGTAAAATTAACATACTTAGCTGCCCAATTTCAGGAAAATAAAACAGGTGTTCTTAGAAATAATAAAAAAAGGAAATTCTGCTGCATTCGTTTGCTTTTTTAATTTAAAAACGCGCGTTACATTATTTCTGACGCATTTTTCATTACGGAAAAGTTAAGGGCTGTAGGGTATTGAGAAACTTTGAAAAGAATCCAGGTTGCTTCTCTGCAAAACGTGTCAGTACGATATCTTGCAAGCTGCTCCTGTCTTGGTAAGATTAGACGATATTGCAGTTTCAAACGTAATTCTATTACTGCGAAGTTTTCCCACAGTTTGGGAAAACCTGCAACCTGCTTGCTGCATCAGAGTTTATTTAGCATGAGGCATGAGGCCACAGTAAGGCGTGTGCCTTGCAGGCAGTCGGACACACGCTACCACTAAGCCATGACTTAAATACTCGATCATAAAATAATGAGGTCTAATAGGGCGATATCTCGGTAACCATGCATTTTTGGATAATTATTATAGGATTTTTTTACCGCTCTTCACCTCAGTATGCCATGAAGGTTTGTCGGTTTTATTCTGAAACACCCTGTAGATATTTTTTTTTTGTTTTGAAATTGTGCGTTAACTGTACTAACGAAGATAATTCCCGATTTTCAAAGTAAGCGACGAGACATTTTCAAAAAAAGAGAATTGCTGCGGCGGCGGCGGCTAAATTATGTTTCCATTGCTATACAAGAAAATATACATTATCTGTACATTTTTAGCACTTTTACTCTCTAATGCTTTTTCCGTCTAGAAATTTATTTTCAACCAATCATCAGCCAGCTCGCTACCCTTGAAGTGCGGTCCTGCACTTCCCTCCTACAAAACTAATGAACGGGCATTTAAGTCATCTTTTATTCCTCTCAGTATGTCAACCAGGTGGTGACTCAAGAGGGAAGGTTGAGTGGTTTGGGTTTCGTTTAAAGCAACAAAAACAGTAATTTGCCAGCCCCTAGACGGCCAGCTGAAAATTGTTTCTATTGCCTAATAGGAAATATAGATTACCTGTAAATTTATTGCATTCTTCCCTGAAGGATGCTCTCTCTCGCTGGAGGTTTTTAGGTTGTGATGAGTCGGCCAGCTGCGTAACCCAATCTGCGCATGCGCGCAGACCCTCTATAAAAGTATTCAGGCGAGACGGCCAGCAATCTTTTCCCTTTCAAATTGTCACAGTGGTGACCCAAAATGGGAGGTAGGTGGGTACAGGTAATGTATATTTCCTATTAGGCAATAGAAACAATTTTTAGCTGGCAGTCCTGGGAGCCGGCAAAATACTGTTTTTATATGCCATTCGGAAATATAGATTACCTGTAAATTTATTACAGGAGACCTCGTCAATGCAGGCGGTGGGCACCCTATGATAAGTGAGCTAGCATCCCCCAAAAAAAGGATACTTCGCACTCTATTGAAAACAGAAATCAGCTTATCTGGATTTTCTTCATAAAGTGTGGTGGCCAATGTTTATAGACGGGTCTTGCTTCTGCTTCAGGACATCTGTCATGTCGGTGTTGGTTTTCAGTGCTTAAGTGGGTTGGATGACATGTCTGGCAGTTACGAATGGGTCCCAGATGATGCAATCCATTTTCTTGAATCGTTGTTCCTGAAGTAATGGTTTGTGAAGACTTCTCCAGGAGGCTGATGTGGAATTTCGTTGATACCGATGTTGTTGCAGAAGGCCCAAGACGCCGGAATTGCCCCGAGTTCATGTGCCGTAACTCTGTTGTTGTTGCCAGTGCAATCAATGTTGAGGTCTTTGTAAGCGCTGTGGGTGACTGATTTGATCCAAGTTGCAATCATGGCAGCAGATGTGACTCCGAAATCCAGTCTGAAGGGGAGGAATAATTGATTGCGACCATTGTTGTTCTGTCCCTTTGATGTAGCAGGGCGAGTGCACGTACGGGACAAAGGAAGCGGTCTGGTTCGTTTCCGATAATGTTTGTTAGTGCAGGGATGACAATCGGTTGAGATGGTTCCCATGGTCTTTGAGTCGTTGCCCGAAAGGAGGCTCTTGGTCTCAGGTGGATCACATTGAGGTTTTCATAGAAGAAACAACAGGTATAGCCAAGTCAAATTAAGACCAAATTTAGTTCGAATCGCAGAATAATTCATAATAAGCTAATATTTGGCACAGATGTTTGTAATGGTCTTAGGTTCAAAATACTATAACTCCTCAGCTGTCCATGTTCAACATGGTGCCCGATATCGGCTTTCTCAATATATCTCGGTAGGGGCTGCTCGGGCATGAAAATATATTCTGTCCAAAAATGTAGAGCATGAAATTTTCTCCAAAAAAATGTTGTATTCATTTTTTCGTAGATTCAATGATTCAGCCAATAAACTGTGTAGAAGAAGCATGTGCCCGCGCCATCTTGGAAACATGTGCCTGCAATCGGATTTTGTCAATCTATCACGGAAACTGCTGCATAAAATATGTTTATCCGAAACCATACAGCATGGAATTGTCTACAAAAAGGACGCACTAACACTGCATCAGTAATTCGACGTGTTGTTAGGTACAGAAGATGATAGAAAATTAATATGCGATTGACGTATGCAGTTGGGCAGGGAGCATAAACTCAGGACACTATTATACATTCAGAATGCGTGGTGCACTGACAATCTATTAGTAAAGGCGGTAGCCTTTACTGTAAGGTTTGACCTCGGTCTCCCATGTTAAAGCCGAAATTTCGATGCTTAATTTCTCCGTCGTCTTTCTACATTTTCCACTGAAATTTGGATTTCCGATTTGTCATAGCGTAGATCTGGATTTAAGCTGGAATCGTGATTTTCATTTTTAGCTTCTTCTTGTTGGCACGACACGTTTCTGCTTCGCTTTCTACAGATCAAACTATTTGTCCTATAACGCTGGTTCTTGGCTCATTTTACAGGTATTGCTCTGTAGATGTGCCCTCTCCATAAGGACTTTTCTAATTGGTCAAGTGATTTAGGGGTTACGCAACTCTAAACGACCAGATTGATTGTTTTACATTGTTTTAAACATTGTTTTATGCAACAATGCCAATCAGCAAACCATAATCGCATCGCCTGAAGTTTAAGCAAATGCTAACTATGTTGGTGAGCAAACAATTCACCCGCACGTGAAGAGGAAGCATTATTCTTATTACCAATTGATTTATATAATGATTTTTCGTTAGGCTACTCTCCCATGTTAAAGTTAAAATGTCCGTTGCACATTTGACTTGCCGTCCTATATTGCAAATAACGGACAAAGCCGCTAATACAGAACTGCGGACAAACCAAAATAAAAATTTGCACTAAATGAACGAGCGAAGCGAGCGAAATTCAGTGCATTTGTAACGAGTACGCAAGACTTATAGACTGATTGCTAAAGACGCAAAACTTAAAAAAAAAACCAACTGTATAGTATGCCAAAGTAGCACGAATTAGTAAACAAAAACGAACTCGTTTGATGCTTAAGGTAAGGTTTAACTGATTCGAAGTCAAAACAGCAAAGGAAAACAAATAAACTTTCCTGTAAGGTTTCAAATACTGCAGTGTTGCTGTACTGTTTCGTCCACGTGAAACCTTACTGCTGTATACAACCTTTACACATGTAAATCCAATTAAAGTCAAGGAAGAAAAATGTAAGGTTCCACATTCAACCACTTGCTTGCCTAAATTTGTTCAGTGTTTTTCAGCACGACATCTACTTTTCGTTCATCACCTTACTGATGATACATATATAATTTTTCAAGATTTTCAAGCCCTCTTCCAGGCATGAAATTACATTATTACTTTCCAGGGCATTTCTAGATTTTCAAAGCCTCGCTCGAACCTTCAAGTACGTGTAGAGCTGTTGTAAACCCACTAACACGGTTATGTTTTAAGCATTTTCCAGCGATGTCGTGTAGCCAAGTAGAATGAACCAATCATTAGCTGAAGTATCGTGTGCAAAAATAAAATTGCTAAAAACTTTTGAATACAGCAGTAAGGTTTCACGTGGACGAAACAGTACAGCAACACTGCAGTATCTGAAACCTTACAGGAAAGTTTATTTGTTTTCGTTTGCTGTTTTGACTTCGAATCAGTTAAACCTTACCTTAAGCATCAAACTAGTTCGTTTTTGTTTACTAATATATATATATTTCGCTTAGGAGCAGACTTAAATTGTGAGCAGACTTGATGGAGGCATTGTTAGGGAGGATTAAACAAACGAAGCTTCAACAATCAGCAAGAGGGCGAGCAGGCTCATTCTTGTCATGGTAGCAAAGAAAAAGGGCGAGCGGCCGACAATGAGAACGGATATACGCTCTAACAATTAGAAACAAACACTATTGCTTCAATAATGCTGACTATTAGAGCAGAGTTGAATCAGCGGGAATCAGCTAGCCCAGCGTATGTTCGGGGGACAACTAGTTATACATATTCCACATTACATTAAATAAAAACACGTCTCCCAACTTTTGCTACTGTAATATGGCAAATGAGTGATCATGTAAAAAAAAAAAGACCAGATAAGGAGTTCTCATCTGAGGCTATTATTGTTGTTACAAAAAAAAAAAAAAAACTTGAAAGTTTCGTTCCTTTACAGCTTCCCGTCCTCTTCGTTCTTTTTTATCAGGCTTTTAAACCAAATTTTCTTTGCAGTAAATACAACATTAAACTGGAGTGGGGGGGGGGGGGAGAGAAGGGATCTTACTACATTGATGGTAAGCAAAGTTGGTTACTTTAAATTGATTTACTCTTTTTTTTTGTGTATTAACCTACAAAATAACACACGAAAATATCACACGACAATTTCATGTAGCTAGCTTTTGTTTAATCTTTGCTGTTTAATTTTTGTGTGCGCTGGAATTACAGCAAATCCAGTTTTATTTTTGAACAATCAAGTTTATAAAAATAAAAGACAAAAAATCCGCCCCCCCCTCCACGCACGCCAGTCTTACACGCAATTCAGCGATATTTGAGGCTAAACAAACGCTGACGTAATTCCCACCAAAATTAACATAAAAAAAATTGTTCATCCATACGACATACCTTTACTAGATGTACTTCTTCCATCCTTCTCTCCTAAACGAAGCATATGTAGAGTGTTCCCCTGTAGTTCCGCTATAGTTCAAAGTGGTGCTGGTTATATCCCCCCTCTCTCCCGGTGCCGGTCCCGCCTGCCATAAGTACAACGCAGTTTCGTCTCCAACCTTCCTCCCCCAACCTCCACGTTATATTTGGTATTGCGACGCAAATTAATGTACGCTCATTATCGTCGAAAACGAAATTTCTTAAAATGACGTAATAAATAATTAAACTTTTCTGTGATGCAAAGTAATATTATGTTGCAATTTTGTTTTAATTAATATAAATAGTCTCAGCGATGACATCACAAAACCGAATGATCCCGACGTTTATCCAGCGTTACTCGTGTAATCGACCCTCTGACCGACCCACATTTCCCCGAAGTTTTTCAACACCGCCTCTGCCATTTCATGCTAAAATTTGCGAAGAGCGCAAGTGCAACGCTGACGTCATAGCACTGTGTGTACTATGGACGATGGTTTCGCGTGAAAATACCTTGTGAGAGGCTAGCAATTTGTATTCTCTAATTACAAAATCTGTGAAATCCCTAGTGTTTTGATATTTTACAGTGCAACTCTCACACCCACATACTTGAATTTCGTCGGATCAGAATTGAACAAATGTGTCTGGTTTTGGAGATGTCGCTGACGTAAATCCCCTCCACCCGTTTTTTGTCCACAACCGCATTAATTCGACGTGTGACGTGCGACGTGTGACACGTCGAATTAAAAAAGGTTCTATTCGTTTTTTAAAAACTGGGTCAAGGATTCAGCGAATAAACGGTGTCACCATGTACATTACACTTCATATAGTTTGAGGCCCAAAATTGATGGAATTTCTCACTTTCTGTGAACAGCATGAATGCATATGACGAGTAACTGGATAAAATATCTATGATAGCAAATTCAAAAAACCCTATGGTGCGAGGTGGAGGGGGTGATTTAACCCACCAAAAATGGTAGTTTTAGTGATTTTCATTTTCAAAGTATTCTTACGAGCCCTCTAATAGCACGATATGGATATGATTAGAATTTTTGAAAGGTGGGGATCAATTCTTTCCATCAATCCTACCCAAAATTGTTTAACTTAGATAGGGATTGTCCTACGCTCATTTAAAGGTGAAGAGGTAGCAGCGAAAGCGTATGGTGATTTTCGAATTTAAAGTGCTCTACCGAGCCCTCTAATAGGCAAAAAAGGACATACTTAGGATTTTCTGAAAGGTGGGGATCTATTCTTTCCATCAATTTCCCCGTAATTGTTGAGCTTAGAGAGGGAACGACCTATGCCTATTTAAAGGTGAAGAGGTAATGGTGTGACGGCGAAACCGTTTGTTGATTTTCAAATTTAATGTGCTCTTGTGAGCTTTCTAACAGCCCAAATTGAACATGCTTAGGATTTTTTTAAGGTAGAATCTATTCTTTCCATAAATCCTAACCAAAATTGTTTAAATTAGGTATGGACCGTCGTACGACCATTTAAAGGTGAATAGGTAATGGCATAGAGGCAAAAGTGTAAGTTGATTTTCGAATTCAAAGTGTTCTTACAAGCCCTCTAATAACCCAAAATGGACATGCATAGGATTTTCTGAATGGTGGGGATCTATTCTTTCCATCATGCCTAACCGAAATTGTTCGACTTACATTTGGACTGTTATACCCCTGTTTGATGGTGAAGAGGTAAAAGTGTAGCGGAAAAACCGTTATGTCGACTTTCGAATTCAAAATGCTCTTGCGAGCTCTCTAATAGCCCGATATGGACATGCTTACGATTTTCTTAAAGGTTGGGATCTATTCTTTCATCAACCCTAACCGAAATGGATTAACTTAAGTGTCGTTCTCACTTGGCACTGCGTGTTGCGCTGGAGCTGAGCTGACGCTGAGCTGGAGTCCAACGCCCACGCTTCAGGTGATTTTTTCGTACTGAGCTCGCGCTGAAGCCATGCTGAATGTGAACGGACAAAACTGGACTACTCTCACTAATCTTCTCAAAGTAATTGAAGTTTTGTGACACTCCCAGGCTGCTGGAGTCAACACCACGTTTCTTTCAAATATTCAACCAAACAACTGTTCTCATGGCATATCACTTTAAAGAGCTGGTTCACTAAACAAGTTCATTGCAAAAAAATTACATCTCAACTGACGAAATAGTTATTGAGCTGCTAAAAATGTTTCTTATTTTTGCTTTAACATTGCCGTCGTCGAAAAGCTTAATCTAACATAGCCTAATAAGTGAAAAATAATTGTCCATTTCCTTATCCAAACGGAACACTTTCTGCTCTCCAAAATTTGTCAGTTTTTTTTTCACGTTAATGCGATTCGTTTATATTTGAATCAGATTTTTTAAAATTTGTAAACAAACCATTTTTGCTATTTAAACAGAAATAGTTTAAACCGAATAATAATTTTCACCGTGTCAAAAGATGGAATTAAAGCACGAGCAGGCAATCTTCAAAAGCATACCAGTCAAATCCAATTGAAATGTTATGAAACCAGACGAACATACCTTACCGAGTCAGTATATTAATTGCTTAATTTGTCTCCTCAAAGCTAACCTTGTTAAGGATTTTCGCCAAGTTTTTCGCCTTTTGAATCCTGACATCAAAGTTAATCCCGCCGAGCAATAATTCAAATGTTAAATAAATAATTTGAAAACTAGGCTCCTTACTATGCAGTTTTAAAGTATTTCATTTAACGTTTGAACTCTTTGTCGGTGGGATTAGCTTGGCGGTACTTAAACTGCGTTTGATATCACGACTTCAATCGGCGAAGTCATGGTATCCACTGAACTTTTATTTGGCAATAGGAAAAGCAGTAATTCTTCGTTTCTTGCTACTGTTGTCATGAGCGTACTCGCGTATTTCATGTTCATGTTCACTGATACTCATAAGTTTTCTCTGTTGTAACAAAATATTAACTCTCCATTAAAATAGTATTAAGCTTAACAGATAATAAACGAAGAAACACAATGGAACCAAAATTGTAATTTGTTTAGAATGTTAGAATGCCAAGTAGGCGAGAAAGTTCACGTCATAAGTCCGGGCTTTGGATTGAGCATCCAATTCAGGGCCACTATGCTAACTAAACACAATCAAGATGGCTACTAACTTGCCATTTCAACCATTGCAGCATAACTGACATTATGGGAAGTTAGCAGTGATCTTGATAACGACGAGTTATCAACTTATCATAGTGGTCTACTGCATTGAAGACATAATTCAAAGATCTGGGTTTAATTTCATCTTTCTGCACTGCATGAAAGATTTTACTGAAATTAGCTAGTAATAATTTAATAATAACGGTAGTCCATAGTAGCAGCGTAGCTATAAAACAATACCAATATTATCGACACCTTTATAGTTTCTTTTAACAAGAAAATGTTACGTTGCATCACAAATTGTAGTGCGGGCATGTTTATTGCGAAATTTTTATTGTATTTTTATTGTATGGAGAAATAACGTTAAATAACAAAATACGCATTACAAACGTACAGTGACCAAGAAATCATAAAAAACTTGAATAATCGGAATTAGAGCAAATAATCAGAAATAACGTTGGAGCAAACCGAAGGCATGAATTTAGCCTGCGCATCCTGGTCCGTGAAGAGCAATTTCAGTTATTATTTCTTAACTCATTAACAAAACTATAGAAACTGAGAAACATGACAGAGACTCAAATTTGAAATGCTAAGGCCAATTTCAAGAAAAAAAGACCCTAAATCGGATATTACTGTCGGCCTATTTCCTTGTTGTCAACAAAATCGTTGAAAGTGTTTTTACAGATAAATTTACTATATATCATGGCAAAATCCCTTACTGTCTGCATGCCAATTTGGATTCCGAAACAATATTTTTTGCTTCTGCATGTACAAACGATACTCTTTCTTTATAAACCGTTAATAATTGCAATGTAGCTGGAGCCATACTCATTAATTTTCACAAAGGTTTGAAACCAATGATCATTGATGTTTAATTTGAAAAAAAAAATGTGAAAAGTAGCAATGATTCCATAATGCTCAACGCAATTAAAACCTCCAGGGAAATGAAAAAAACTTAAAACCTGTGTTGTCAGGTGCACTAGAATGATATAAAAGACGTAATGCACTACATAGCGAGGCAGAAATTAGCCGCTTTTTCAAGGGAAAAACAGCCTTGGTGAAATTTCAAAATTTAAGTTAATTAGGATGCTTGAAGGATTACACTGAATTCGAAAATTACTTCTCATCTTGACCATAGCTATCAAAATGCATAGCGATTTTTCAACTTAAATATGTTCTTCAAGCGTCATAATTAACATTACGGTAAGCTGGTGATGTCTTTTAAAATCACCAGCTTACCGTAATGTCAATTGTGACGCTTGAAGAACATATTTGCTATGCATTTTGATAGCTGTGTAAGTGATCCAAAAAGCAAACATGCATGTCAAAATGGATGTAATTGCCCTTTAACTTAAATTAATAAATTTATGCTGATAGGCAGCAATGTTTGCTTTCCACCAAGCTTAACGAAATTTATTTATCATATATGGTTACCATCCTAAGTCCATTCAAAAGTGAAGTGGTAATGTCTTGGCTCTAACGAATGGTGATTTGTGCATTTGAGGACCATTCCAAAGACTGGGCTCAATTCCCGTAATCATGATGTCACATGAATTTTTTCGCCGTTTTTGCTGCTCACTTGTCCTGCTTAGTTGTTCACAATATTGAATGTTTTTCTTCGTTAGGTCTAAAATTAAAATTAGTAGTCGGTGTAGCCTTTACCATTCCACATTCAACAAGGAAAGTAGAAAATATTTTTTTTTGTAGAAATAAACGTGAAAAATAAATTTTAAAAACCATCTTAAAAATTTAGTTTTTAATGTTTATTTAAAAAGACACTAGGTCTAACGGAGACGAAAAACAGACAGAAAACGTTACAATTTTTTCTATTTTTTCTTCTTCTTTAAAACTAATAAAAAAATTTTCATACGTCTGATTCTAGGGTTCTTATCTACCCACGTACTCAATTCAAATCAATTTGCCAAGTTCGATGAGCAATAGACAGCATGACAGACAGAAACGGGGACCAAAAAATCAGAAAGGACGAGTGGAATACTGAAAGTCCACAGTCTATCCTACAGATTTTGTTCAAGGCCCTTTCCTCTAATTTCTCAGGCTGACGCTGCACTGAAAAACAAGCATGGCGCCAAAATAAATGTCACAGCGCCAAGTGAGAACGGCCCTTTAGATAAGGACCATCTTACGCCCATTTTAAGGTGTGCAGCTGTAATTGGTGTAACGACTATTTTGAATTTCAAAGTGTAATTAGAATGCTTATACCCATTGAACTAATGTTGGTGCAATGTTGGGTTGCCCACAAGAACAAAGGCCCAACGTTGAACCTTCATCTCTCAGCCGTCAAGTCTGCATCGTATCATTGGACCAACATAGTATTTACACGAGCCACCAATACAATGGAACTCGCTCAATGGGCCAACGCATTTATTTGATTGGTCCGCCAAAACGTTGGTACCACATTATTGGGTCAATGTAATAGCAACCTGCTAAACCAATGTGTTAATAGCACTTTATTGGGCCAATGTAATAGTAACCTGCTAAACCAATGTGTCGGTAGCACTTTATTGGTACAAGGTAATATCAACCTGTTATACCAACGTGTTGGTTGCACTTTATTGAGCTAACGTAATGGTAACCTGCAAAATCAATATGTTGGTAACACTTAATTGAGCCAACATAATAGTAACCAACTAAACCAATGTGTTGGTAACACTGGAATGGGACAACGTAATAGTAACTTTAGGTAAGTTTAGTTACTTGCCAAACAATGTGTTGGTAGCACTTTATTGGAACAACCTGCTAAACCAAAGTGTTGGCAGCACATTATTGGGACAGCATACTAGCAACTTGCTAAATCAACATGTTGGTGCCAATTATTGAGTTAATGCAATAGTAACCTACGACACCAAATGTGTTGGTAACACTTTATTGGGCCGAGGGAATAGTAACCTGCTAAACCAATGTGTTGGTACCAATTTATTGCGCCGACGAAATAGTAACCTGCTAAAAAGAACATTTTGCCGGCCCCCGGCTCGGGCCGGCTAAAAATGGTTTCTTTTGCTGTAGAAAGTACTGTACCTGGCAATTTTAGCATTGCTGTCTCAGTGATGCTGTTGGTTGCTTGAGACTTGAATGGCCGCCTCAGTCACCCCACCACGCATGCGCGGGCGTGGTCCTCCCATATAAGCTGGCGGCTACGAGGGCTCGCCATCTCTTTGTCTCACGGTGTGGTCAGAAGGTGACTCGTGAGGGGAGGCAGGGAGGGTCCTAAGGTACAGTACTTTCTACAGCAAAAGTAACCATTTTTAGCCGGCCGGGGCCGGCAAAATGTTCTTTCTTTGCTGTGAAAGTACTGTACCTGGCAATTTTAGCATTGCCAGACTGACCTCGTCAAGTATGGTGGCGGGCATCTGATGACAGAGTTCCCTGGGGGTGCTGAGGCGGAGAAGTGGTTGAGATAAGGGAGGCCATGGAAGAAAATGTTCTCCTTTTCTATGATGTAGAGAAAAGTAGCGGTTTACCTGTAGTGTGAGGAGTTACGGTAGATGAGGCCAGGAGTTCTGTATCAGCGAAGTGGAGTTGAATCCCGAAGTGGAGGGAGGAGTAGTGCCTTCTTGAAAGGATAGAAGATTAGTGAGATTTTACAGGTCTCTCCAGAATGATGGGTTTTTATCTCTCCAGAATGAGGATTATTTTGTAGGGGGGGGGGAGGAGTGGTGACGTTAAACGTGAAGAGGTAGTCAAGGTGTTTGGAGGGAGTGTGTGAATGGGATTTTGTGGAAAATTACAGGGAAAAGGAAAAATCCAAGGCTTTAACGAAAAGTTCTTGCTTTGCTAGAAAGCTGATTTCACTGTTTGTTTGGCTTTTTTTTTTATGCGAAAAAACAAAGATGGAAGAAAAATTGGCGTCACAGGATTCATGTAAGAGGGTTCTGAGTTATATTTTTTTTTTGTCAAAGAGACATTTTTGTCGATAGGAGCCGGAAGGTTAGAAGGAGGATGGGTTGGAGCGCAACCCCAAGCAGTAGTGGCGAGCTTTGGCTCTGCAAGGGGTGCAGGGAATGTCCGAAGTAGGAACGGAGGAAAGGGCTACCATGTTAGGAAGTGCAGGAAGGGAGGGGAGGCTGTTGTCAAACTGCCACATGGAATAAGTTTGAAGGTTGTGTGAAAAGGAGACAGATGGCTTCCCATGACTTAGCAATGTTTTGTTGTCGAAGGTCATTAATAAGGGAAGGGTCAGAAAGAGGTGCGGGGATCCCTTCGTCACAGAAGATTACGGGGTGACATGGAAGATTTGACGGAAGTCTGGGATCCGAAGGGGATGCAAAACGTGCGGGGTGCATGAAGAAGGTGGGGCGTGGGTAGTCAGGGGCACACCTATGAAGGCCATCGATAGGGTGTAGAGTCCAGGTTGGCGGAGTCACCGATGGGGAGGCAACTGGGGCTGGTTTAAGGCAAAGAGCATCGGCTAGAATGTTATCCGTGAGACTCTTGAGGTGTGATGCGTTTTCAGATTTCAGTTCGGAGTTCAGCGAAGTGAGCTGCATGATTTGTGAATGTTGTTGATAGATAATATCTTGAAGGTGCAGGAGGTAGGGTTTTACTTTTACGTTGTGTTTAAACTGGTTCTTTGCGCGAACATTCAGACGAAGTTTGTGGCGAAGAGTGGAAAAGATCTTCTGGTGGTCCACCTCCACCGCTTCTTCATGGTCCAGTCCATAAAGGGGAGTGTCCTTTTTTGTAGGAGAGGTGGCGGTGGAGTTGTCCGGCCGAGGGGAGACTGTGGCTGGCATGGCAGGGGAGGGGCATGTCCTGGATCGTACAGGGAAGTCCGCCAGTGGTGAGTCAGTGACTACGTCCGAGTGCTGGCCCGGGGAGAAGGGGGTTGCTGGGATTTCAATTGTGGCCCCCGAAGGAATGGCGAGATCGTTGATCAGCTCAGTAGAGGGTGATGAAGGAGCGTCGATGAAGATAACCGGAGCGGTGTCATGTTGTGAAGATTCAGGGGCAAGTGACGTCATACTTGTTACGCTGGCTGGAGTTGAGGAAGTAGCGGTGTGGGCCCAAGATTGTTGGGACAAAGGGGTTGAAGGAAAGTCTTTGTTCCCGGGGGTAGCTGGAACTGCTGTTACCGTAGAGGCGGGAGAGTGGGTGGAAGGAGAGCTGTCAGATTTGAACTTTTTTACCAAGTCCTTGTGGGCGATGTCCTGCATTTTCCTGGTAGCAGAGAGCATTTGACGGTGAGCTATAATCTGCCAGTCTTTGGGGGGAATAGTTACACAGATGTGGCATGGTCGGTCGTAGTAACTACATTTGCGATGGAATTGACACACTCGGTGGGGGTCAAGACGATTGGGGTTAACGATTCCTGGACAATGGCACTTCCCTGGGCTGTCGACGACGGGAGCGCGGCCGAAGTAGATGTCTGGCTCCTCCGAAAAAGTCATCAGGAGTTTAGCTTTGACCATTGTAGAAAATTCGACGAATGTGGCGGATAAAAGCAAAGCGATGATGGAACGCGCAGGATGCTAACCAGTGGAAGAAGTGCCCGGAGGTGGGAGGCGGGAAGCGAGGCTGCGAGGTGGCGGGCCTAGTGGTGGAAACTGGAATGAGGATGAAACAGCTTTCGTCCGATGGGCACGGGCCGATGGCGAGGGAAAACTACGAGATGGGCGACCGGGCAGATGGCCGAAGGAAGTGGGTTTGTGTTGGTGTTCGGTTAACCATGGTGGGCGTGCTGGCTGCCCTGTCGTGGCGGACGAAAGAATCCGTTGTCTTCAGCTGGAAGGGTAGAAAACCAGGGTGTGAGACTTGAACGTGGAGACCTGTAGTAAGCATGTGAAGAGGTGTTCAGGTGGGGCGTTTAGCCGGGAGAAAATCCCATGGGTGGGGAGCAATGGCCGGACGAAAGATGCGGCAGGGAACGGATGTGAGAGGAGGGATGCGGCCGTTCTTCGGAGCAACATAGGGCGGCAGTGACCAGCGGAGAAAAAAGGTGGTGAAGGGTAGACCATGGGAAGAGAAAAACCCTTCCGGCGGGGTGAGCCTGCGACGTGAAGAGGTGTGGGAATACCGGAAGGAGGCTGGTAGCAGGCGGGGATGGCAGCGGGTGAAGGAAGCGTCAGAAGACCAATGAGGTGGCGGGAAAAACCAGAGTCGACAGGGCGATCCAAAGGTAGCAACGGGACCGGTGAAAGACGGTCGGGGGGGGGGGGCCCGGCCCCGCGGGGCCGGAGATGAACGAGGTATGGAGAGCCCAACTAGATGACCTAGTCTGACAACGACGTCCCGGCTAGGGCAGACTGTTGGCGGCTGAAGGGCGATGGCGACAGGAGTAGAATGAAAAGCGATCCCGTCTTTCTGGTGATGGCGTGGCTATGGGTAGCGGAGGCGGATTAAGTAGCCGTGTGGTGACGGAAGAAAGACGGCGAGGGGGGGGGGCAGAGAGCTGTTAATGGAAGTTACAATTCACAGCGGCTACCACAGTGAGTTGGGAGGGACGACCTTCAGCAGGATCGGAGAATCGAGGCTAGCGGCAAAACCAACATGACGGCGACGTCCCGGCTATGGGCAGACCGGAGACGGGCCGTGAAGTGGAAAGCTACTGACCTAGAGTGGTGGTGACGAAGGACGGCATGAGGGTCGAGGCAGGGGCCGTTGATGGGCGATTTAGATCATAACTGTCATACCAATGAGCTGGTGGACAGGGTCGTTAACCGTTTAAGAGCGGAAGGCTAGCAACAGTATCGGCATGGCAGTGGGGTACGGTATGCGGGCTGTTGGCTTGGCTTGGCGGATGAAAGATGGCGAGAGAGTCGAAGCAGGGGCCGTTCATAGGTGATCCAGCTCACAACGGTCAGTCCAAGTGGTCTTCGTTGATGGGTGGACCAGTTCTCAATGGTTGTTCCGAGTGGCCTTGGCGAGGCAAGGGCTACAGTTGTTTGATAGGGGGAGAATAGTAACGAACCCAGCTTGATGGCGACGTCTCGGTTATGGGCAGACCGGAGACGGGCCATAAGAGCGGAAAGTTACTGTCGAGGCATGGCAGACGAAAGACAGTGGGGGGCGGAGGCTGTCGTCAGACGGTCCAGTTCTTCATAGTATTTACGGATGGGCAGATGAGGTGGAGTCCACTACTGCAGGAAGAAGGGCAGGTAAAAAATCCGGCTCAACGGCAACGTCCCGGCTATGGGCAGACCGGAGGCGGGCCAGGGGAGCGGACAGTACTGCCGTAGCGGGCTGTTGGCTTGGCAAGGCGGACGAAAGAAGGTGAGGGAGCTTGAGGTGGAGGCTAACATCGGCGGTCCAAATACCGTAGTATCCACCGGCGGGATCTTCGACTGCAAGAAGAGGGGTAGGAAGAAACCGACTCGACGTCAACGTCCCAGCTATGGTCAGACCGGAGACTGGCCAGGGAGCGGACAGAAGCTGCCGAGACATGGCGGCCGAGAGACGGCGAGGGAGATCAGGAGGCTATCGTCAGAATGTCCAGTTCATTATGGCATCCTCTGGAGGGTAGATGAGGTGGTGTCTTCGACTGCTTGAAGGGGCGGGTAATGATGCCGGCTCGACAGCACCGTCCCGGCTATGGGCAGACCGGAGACGGGCGGAGAGCAGCGGAAGATTACCGTCTCGTGAACTGGGTCCAATAGGAGCGTGGTGTCGGACGAGAGTAGAGGCAGGCAACCGGACAGGAGACGATCCAGCAGCGTCGGGTGGAGATGACAGGTGCCGAAGCGGGAGAAAGGTGGGTCGCTTGCAATGCGGTACATCCGGGAACCTGGTACGGGAAGCGGCTGAAAGCTGGAGCTCCATCAAGGTGTGGCGGCGGGACGAAAGCTGAAGGGACGGCGCAGTTGGTGGGTGCAGCCGGCTGGAGCAGTAACAGTGGCGCACTACCGAGGAAAAGGCACCGTCCCAGCTATGGTCAAGACTGGTGACGGCCCTAACCCCCGGAGAAGTGCGAAGCAGGGTCTCGATGGCGACGTCGTGTAGACGGAAGGCTGCAACGATTGAAAGTTCGGACAGGGAGTAGATTGGTAACTGGGAGCTGGAGACATCCATTGGGCAGCGGGGATCCGGGACCGAAGATCGGGCTTGGAGGCTGTAGCGGGCGAAAGAGGAGAACCAACAGAACGAGCCGTGACGGCGGCTTGAGACAAAGAGATGGCGAGCCCTCGTAGCCGCCAGTTTATATGGGAGGACCACGCCCGCGCATGCGTGGTGGGTTGACTGAGGCGGCCATTCAAGTCTCAAGCAACCAACAGCATCACTGAGACAACAATGCTAAAATTGCCAGGTACAGTACTTTCACAGAAAAGAAAGTACATTTTGCCGGCCCCCAGCCAGGCCGGCAAAAAATGTTTCTTTTTTGCCTAAAACATACTTAACCTGATAATTTAGCATTACATTGTCCTCAATTAATGTTCTCCCTGGAGGTTTTTTAGTTGCTTGTACACGCCTGCTTGCATGACCCACTGCGCATGAGCCGTCCTCTCTATATAAGCGAGAACGTGGTTGGACTCTGCATACATTTTCCTCTCAATCTGTCAGGCGGTGACTCGAGAGGGGAGGCAGGGCGGGCTTAGGTTATAATCCGTACGCGATTTGTAAACTGGGCGTGGCTTAAAAAAAATATCGATTGTCCACTCCAGTATAACACCACGCCTAGCATCATGGGTAAAAAAAACCGTCAGCGCAGCAGTCACAAAATGGCGTCTATTAACGCGTCTTCAATCGGGAAAAGAGGTAAAATGATTCACAGCCAACTAGGGAATTATTTGGAATGTCTATTGTTATCTGCGAAGCAAGGAACCAACAAAGAGCAAGAACGCCGTTTCCCAAGAAACGTCAGATGCAACAAAGGTTTCTTTCAGTTTCAGTTGTGTTTGTGTTAAACAAATAGTTAATGAAGGCGCGCAACTACACGCCGAAATAAGTGCCACTCCAGCCGCAGCAGACGCTACAGTTCCGCAGTTCATAACGGCAGCGAAATAACGGCCAAAGGTGCCAACGGTAGCAAGCTTGGACGACTTTCAACTGTCAGCCGCTCGAACAGCAATAACGGAAATTCACCGAGAAGGTAATTATCCAAATGTTGATAATGTTTTGGCCAAGTTCAAATCGAAGATTGGATTTAAAGATGGGAGAACTTCCGTGGCATTTAGCCTAACCATGAAAAAGAAACTTGGGATGAAATACGGAAAATGCAACAACAGAAATTTTAATAAAAACCGTCCAGAAATTGTTGCCTAGCGTCGCCGATTTTAACGTCAGGTACGACATTTAAGAAGTAATCCGTCTCACTGAAAGAATTTATTTATTTGGATGAAACCAATCTGTGGATGAAACTTGCTTGGGTGAATGAGCGTCACGGGCGCGAACGCCAATGGCAGCTAAAGAAAAGGCGCACCGGGACTCACAGCTAACAGCGCCAATGACGGCTTGGTTGGTCGCCTTACTCCGATCGGAATGGCCGAAGACTCATTTTGCTACACACCGGCAGCCAGGATGGTTTTGTTAAAGATGGCAAGCTTCTTTTCCGAACTGGATTTTTTCCCCACTTTCTGCAACCCCTTAGCTTGGCTGTGAACAAACAGCTCTTTTCAGAGCTATACAAACGGTTGTTTTCACAACCACCAAAAATGAAATGATCTGAAATTTGTACCGTTTCACAAATAAATTGTTACAACATTCACAGTAGAACACAATTCCTTCCTTAACTTTTTTTTTAGCTCCACAATGAATTAAAACTTAAAACCTACGTGTTTTTTATATTTATTACCGTCTGACCCAAAATACAAGGGTGGGGAGGAGGAGGTGGGGGGGGGGGGGAGAAGAAATACCCAAAAGGCAGTGGCGAATGTTTTAAAGAAAATAGTAAATAAATACATTTTTCCAAAGATTTAATGCCCCACGGCACGATAATAGGGTGGGGGGGAGCCCATTTACTCCACCATCCTTATTTACTCCACTGCTGAAAGGGCCTGAGTCGGAATTTATGACAGTAACTGAAAACAAAACCGAGGCTAAAATGAGATTCGGTAAGAAAAAAAGTATTTTCTCTTTTTTGAATTCAGCCTGAAATTTCCCCTCCCCCCCCCCCCCAATATTTGTTTGTCTTCGATTCCCCCCGATTCCCTATTGATGAAGAAGGCCTGTAATAAACAATTTTTTTTAAATCAACATTAAAAAAATTGGCATCAAATAAACAAAACCATGATCGCGCACAGACAAGCCTTGGTGCGTGCGGTCTTCCAGATAGCCACAAGGCACACCGACTCCGGGAAAATGTACGCTACAATCAAGCTGCTCGCGAGTCACGCCCAGTTTACAAATCGCGTACGGAGTATAAGTATGTTTTAGGCAAAAAAGAAACCATTTTTAGCCGGCCTGCCTGGGGGGCCGGCAAAATGTACTTTCTTTGTTTGCCAAACATATTAACCTGATAATTTAGCATTATCAGCAGACCTCGTCAAAGCTTGGTGGCGGGCACCGATCCATCAGGGCGCCCCGGGTTGCAAGCAGGCTTCCCCCAAAAATTTTATTTAGAAAAATTTGCACTTTATTCAGAACAGGTGGTTGGAAACAGGAATTTGGATCTCTTTCGTGGGATTTGGTGGCCCTGAAAAGGACCGTTGTTTGAGGGTTCTTGCTTCCTTCAATGGATGGCTTGCTTCCTTCAATGGATGGCTTGCTTCCTTCTGCGGATGGCTTGCTTCCTTCTGTGGGTAGCTTGCTTCCGTCTGTGGATGGCTTGCTTCTATCTTTGGGATGGCTTGCTTCTGCTTCGTTCTGAATGTGCTTAAAAGGGGGGTTGACCACGGTTCTGGCTGCGACGATTGGTCCCAGCCGGTGTAGTTCTTCTTCTTCCTTTGACATGTTCCTTAGGTAGTGTGACGTGAATGTCCTTGGATGTCGCCAGGAAGCGGCTTGTAGGATTTCTTCAATTGGGGTGGCGTTATGGTATGCCCATGAAGTCGACACTGCTCTAACCTCGTGTTCTGTTGCTCTCTGCCTGTTAAGGTTGGCTTTGTCGTATGCGATGTCGATTGTTTTCTTAATCCAGCGGGAAAGCATGGCAGCTGAAGTATCTCCTGTTTGTAGATCGACAGGTAGGAATAATTGGTTTCTGCCCCTGCGAATGTCTTCGTGTTGGGTTCTTGTGAGGTAGAAACGGAGCGCCCGGATTGGACATAGAAGACGTTCTGGTTCGTTTTCTGTTAGGTTCGTGAGTGCTGGAAAGGTTATGGCTGGTTGTCAGTTCAGAAGGTTTTTGAGTTTTGGCTCGAAAGCCCAATCTTGGGTGAAGTGTTACCGAAGAGAAATTTGGTCCAAAGATGCAGTAGGCTGGGTCGGTTGACAGGGCTCGGATTTCGGAGCAGCGGGCACTGGCTGCTAATGTTACGAGGAAGACAGTTTTCCTGGTTAAGAGGTGTAGGGAGCTGTCTTGCATTGGTTCATAGGGAGCTTCCATCAGGGATTGGAGTACGATCGAAAGATCCCAGTCTGCGATTTGTCTTCTTGAAGCAGGCCGATCGTTTTCAAAGGAGCGGAGGAGGGCCGAGATACGATAGTCGTCTAGGAGGTTAGTTTTGTCTGCTACTTTGAATACTGAGTTTAGGGCTGACCGGTACACAAGGATTGTAGAGCCTTTAAGCTTGTCGGTGTTGAAGAGGTCGGTGAAGAATCTCAGCAGTTCAGGTAGAGTGGGGTTGATTGGATTGATTTCCCTTGCGAAACCCTTCCCTTGATTTCCCTTCCCAATGGCTGTCGTACATCTTGTTTGTTGATTCCCTGGTGGCTGTTATGGCGATGCGGATGGCATCGTCTTTATGAATTCCAGCCTTCTTGAGGAGTTTGATGATAGTAGCCACGCGTGAAGGTTAAGATTGGGGAGGTTTTGGTGTAGTTTCGACCCTTTTTGTTGTGACAGAAGATCTGGAAGATGAGGGAGGGATCTTGGGGTGTCTACTAGTAGTGACAGTAGGAGTGGGAACGACGGTGTTGATGGCCAGAATGGGGCTATTAGGAGGAAGAGGCTTTGGCTTTCTTCGGCTTTTTGAAGTGCTTGGGGAAGCAGTTTGAAAGGTGGGAACAGGTATGCGTAGAGGTTGTGCCATGGGTACGTCAGGGCGTCGACTGCCAGAGCTTGGTCGTCCGGGATAGGGCTGATGTAGTGGGGAAGTCTGGCATTGTGCGAATAGGTCGATCATGGAGAGAGATTCGCAGATGGATTTCTTGAGACACCATTCCCCTGTTGGTGGTGAGCGGCGTGAGAGGGAGTCTGCAATGACGTTCCTGTTCCCTGGAATGTGGAGAGGTAATAGGGTGATGTTGGAGATGCAAAGGTTGAGAATCTCTGAAGTTAGGTTGTGGAGAAGTCTGGATTTGGTTCCACCTTGTTTCTTTATGTAGGCTAGGGCTGTGGTGTTGTCGCCTTGTATTTGGACGACTTGGTTTTTGATCGACGGGAGAAAATGTTGTAAAGCCAGAAGGATTGCACGAAGTTCGAGAAGTTGATGTGCTGGAGTTTTTCTTCCTGCCAAGTTCCCGATATTTCCAGGTTGTCTGGGTGGGCTCCCCAGCCGTGGTTTGATGCATCCGTGAAGATGATGTGGTTTGGGGGAGGTTCGTGGAGAGGAACCGATTTCGTGAGGTTTGTGACGTCTGTCCACCAAAGGAGGCTGTTGCGAGGGAAGTCGTCGTGGAAGGGGAATTGGTGGTCCGGGTTGAAATGATGGTTTGACCATTTGTCGATCCGGTGGTGGTGGAAGGGTCTTACCATCCAACGGCCATAGGGGACGAGTGACGCCAGTGAGTCCAACTTCTCGATGAGAGAGTTTAGCTCTTGTAGGCAGAAAGTTTGCTGGTATTGAAAGAGGCGGATGTGACGAAGAAGGTCTTCTACCCTGTTGGGTGATGGAGAGATTTGGACCGATAAGAGATTGAATGAGGCACCTAGGAGCATGAATTTTTGTTGCGGGGTGAGGCGAGATTTGGGGATGTTCACGCCGAAGCCTAGTTGGTTCAATAGGTTGATTGTCTTGTCCCTGTCTTGTTCGAGATGGTGGGGGTCCTGGTTGTGTAGGGCCCAGTCGTCGAGGTATGCACTCGCTTTGATTTGATGTTGGTGGAGATGTGCTAGGATTGGCTTTAGAATTGTGGTGAAAACTCTTGGTGCTGCATTTAAACCAAAAGGAAGACAGCGGAATTCGTAAACCTGGTTGTTGTAGATGAAGCGGAAGAATTTTGTGGCTGATGGATGGAGTGGGACATGTAGATATGCGTCTTCCAGGTATATGGAAATCGTCCAATCGTGTTCTTTGAAGGAGAGGTGAATGGATTCTAATGTTTCCATCTTGAAGTGGGGGTTGTCGATGTACTTGTTTAATGGTTTCATATTGAAGATTAGTCTTTGACCCCCTGTTTTCTTCGGCCGGGTGAAGATGGAGCTGTAAAAACCCGGTCCCAGGTTTTCTGATGATTGCATTCTTTGTTAGGAGGAGTGAAATTTCCGACGTGAGGGAGTGCGACACTGGGATCGTGAAAGCCCACGGAGGGCTTGATGCGAGTGGTGGTTTTGAAAGGAAGGTGGGCCGAAAACCGTCTTTTATGATCGAGAGTACTTCTTGGTTGTGCGACAGGGATTTCCAAGCCGGGAAGAAATGGCGTAGTCTCGCGCCGACAGGGAAGCGAGAGAGCCGGCGACAGTCATTGGTTGCGACGTGGTTTGCGGCCGCCGGGAGATGAGTGTCGGCTGCGGCGGTCGGGAGTTGCGGTACGTTTCTGGTTGAAGCGCTGATTGGGGCGAGAGCGTGGTTGCCGATCGGCGCGAAAGGGCTGTGTCTTGCCGGAGGGAATGTCGCGACACTCGAGGAAACCGATGGTTTCTCGGGAGAAGGGCGGCCGCCTTGGTGACAGCTTGGTTTAGACGGGCCAGCTTGTCTTGTTGTACGGGTTTAGGTTTGCGGGAGATGTCCAAGTGAGGGGCTAGTGTCGGAATCAATCCCCTAAAGAGCGTATCGGACTCGTGAAGCGGCTGGTTGCGTAAACGGTGGCTAGTTGATTCGTTCAAGTTGTTTGCGGTCTTGAGAGCAGCTTCCCTAAGAGTAAGGTGTTGTTAAATAACGCCCGTGTGACCCAGTTCAAAGAGTGATATGTTGCAAAACTTGCCTTTTGGAAAAGCTGAGAGATGAGACAGGACAGATTACGGATTTCTTCGGGGCTAGCGTCCGCCGATAGCTTCTCACAAAGTGCGTTGACTGCGGTGTTCAAGACCTCGGCCGGAGAAGTGGCTCGTAGGCTTAGGCGTAAGCACATGTCGTTGTCGTACAAGACAAAGGAGGGGACCTCAATTCTTTTAGGGCTGGTAAGGGCTGATCCAAAATCCATCTTGACTTCGCCGCAAAGGAATTCGCATTCCCGGTATGTGTCGAAATTTTTAGGGTTAGTGGCGCCGTCGCCATGTGGGCGGAAGAAGCTTGATTCTCGGCCGGGTCGTGGCGCTGGAGGTTCGGTGTCGAGCAGAAGGGGATCGCCATTTCCTAGGAGAGAGCCGCCGTTGCGAAGCAGACAAGTCAGGAGAGTCATCGACTGGCCTAGTAGACTACGGGGTTTTGTGTCCTTGTCGCGGAGGGCGAAACCAAAGCCGGTTTTAAGACCTCTGTTTATTACTGGGGCGTCAGCAGATTCGGAAGCCTTGTACAGAAAGCAATCTGGGACGGTATTGTAAAGAAGCTAGTCTTCACCAACAGATTTGAGAGGAGACCTCTGCTCAAAAGATCAAAAACCTGAGGGTTTATCGTTTTCGCAACGAACATTTTCTTCATTTGCGCTCGCTAGCGCTCATTAGGCCTATAACGACCTCCGTCTGCAAAACACCATATCTTCATGAATAATGGACCAAAACGTTTGATATTTGCGGCCCTTAATAAACAAGAACTGTATCTACAATCCTGTGAAGACAAATCCATGAATTTCCACTTTAATCATTTTCTACAGCATTTAGAAAAAGTCACCAAACTGACCGGCGCCACACGCAAATCTTCAATCGCCATTTTCGACAAAATTGTAAATAAACTTGTAACTACTTTATTTCTTTTGCAGGCATAAAGCCAACCAGCTTAGTGTTGTTTAGGGAGTATTTTACTTCACATATATGTAATTGAAAACCACAACACTTGATGTTTTTATTCTAGCTATGGCCAAGTTATGTATGAAAACTTCGACTGTTATTTTTATTATTAGCGGCTGCAATAATATTTCACTTATTTACATGCGTTCTAGCATTCAGGGAATAAGCTGGTATATTTAACCTTTTTATTTTTCATTTAATTGGGCAACAGTTTAGCAAAAACTGGGTTTCTAAACACTACTGAACTCGGCAAACATTCCTTCGATTTTACCGGACAATTTTTTCAAAGTGTTTATCTTGTATTTATTTCAGAGCTCCGACCATAGTAACGATCTTCCTGCTATAAAAATCACGTTTGTATAAAGGTTTGAGCTAAACACTTCGTCCCCCCCCCCTCCTTCAATAGTTGCAATACATAATATTGCCGTTTTAATTAATAGGCCTTCTCACGTTGCGAGTTCAAAACTCAGTTCCAACGGCCTCCTAGTCCACGAAAGTCGGCAATTCCCTTTGCCCTCTTTGTTGCCAAAGTTCCCCTCCAACCAGATTGCAGTATTTTTTCCCTCACCCACTCAGAACGTCAGGCTATCCTGCCCGTCCGCGCTGCCCTACCTACTTCCGGTAGTGACAGCCAGGCCGGGTTGAGTCAGTCTTTCCTCCTCCGAGGCGATCCCTCTTCCCCGCACCCCCCCTCCGTCGCTCTCCTACAGGTCCGCGCCTGCCCTCCTCTTGCCAGCCGAGCAGCTGCTATAAAACCAGGCTGTGGGAGAAATTCGATAGCATAGCTCAACTCCAAGTCAGACGTTACTACGGCGGTCGGAGCAGAGATGTCCCAGTCCGAATGTTGCCATGCCGGGCAAGGTAGTAGTTTAGGTAACTAGTTTTAGCTTTAATTTATTTTTCGGATTCTTATTCTAAAATTTAATTTAAAGATTTTAACTTAACTTTTGACTTGGGTTCGCGATTATGGGTAGTTAAACCATCGGCATTTCTGGTATCCCCTCCCATAACTTAAGGGTTTAAGGTCCCCTTTCTAAAAACCGGCTTTTTTTTCTGTTTGGCTCACAACATGTGAACAAACTTTTAGATTCACCAAGGTCCTGTAGCATAATTACAGAAGCATAGACTTCGATGGTTAGGGCCCTGATTATTGCTAGCTTGACTCAATGTGAAAGAGTAGATTTGATCTTGTGCAAGATGCCTTGAAACAAAATCTTAAATTAGACTAAGACTGAAATTTGTGAGAGTACAGTTTCTAACTTAGAGGTGTTTAGGTGACACCAAAGAACTTTTTCTATTCGAAATTGTAAGTGTGAATTTTCTTAAATGTAAATTCTTTGCCGATAATTTTTTTATGTAAAAATTACTTGTGTGCTTTTATTTAAAGCTATTCAGTTGTTGTAAAAAGACTAGTTGCCAATGTAATGTTATTCATTCCCCCTGTTTATTAAAACGAAGAGTTTTAAACTCAGTTGCTTCTAGAAAGATTTAATTTGCTAGTGTTTTAACTAAAAACAATTCTTTTTATTTTAAAGCCTAAGGTTAGCAATTAAACCACCCACCTGGTGGCAGCGAACAAAATCAGATTAGTTAGTACTAAAACTTTAGATAGGACATAGACGCTCTATTCCTAACCGTGCAGTAGTGACTGCTATGCTTGTTTAAACTCCGTAAAAGTAAAAACGGACACCCGAAGTACTTCTAACTTTCCCGAGACCACACCAGATGTCGGTGCAGAACAGTAGGCACCTCTAGGACCTGTAAGCACCGCTACAGTGTCTTCGACTGTCTTGAGAAGGGATGCTAAAGGTATGGTCGGGTCGTCGATGTTGTCGTCCGGGAAGAGGATATGCTTTGCGGGCGGTGGCGGCATCTGGGAGTGTCGCGACACCGTAGTGGGGTCGTGCAACACTGTAGTGGGGTCGTGCGACACTGATGAGTGTTTGTGCTTCTTGGCCGGCGGGGCGACGTTGTGCGACACACGTTTACGGTTTTCATGGCTTGTAGAAGCGACCCAGTCTCGAGTGTTGGCCTGCCGCACAGATGAGGTGCACGACGGGGGAGGCATCGGTGTCTTGTCGGCAAAGCGGCGGAAGACCGAGTCGACGAGGTTGTGCGCTTCACTGCGTATGACGCTATGTTGTCTGCGCGACGATCTGGAAGATAAGTCAAGCGGTGAGTCGTCGGGTGGTAGGCCGGCATGAGCCGTGGCTTCTCGGAACTTCTGCTTGGCATCCCGGAGCAGCGCCTTGGCGTGTCGCATGTCTTCTGCCAAGACCGACAGGGCGGGAGGGGGTGGCGTGCGTTGGCCGTCTTGCAGCGGGGAGTCGTCGGTGTCGCCGTTGCCGACATGCACGTCCCGTACTAAGCCGGCCGCGCAGCGGTCGACGCGGGCGGTAGGGATGGCCGGAGGAGAGAGAGCAGCATCCGAGGCGAGAGCAGTGTCGCACGGTGCGACATCCATCATCGGAGATGAGCGGGCGAAAATCCAAGATCCAGGTGGGAGACGAGGTGACGGGACGGAACCTCTGGAGAAAAATGAATGCAGAATCCAACCACGTTCTCGCTTATATAGAGAGGACTGCGCATGCGCAGTGGGTCATGCAAGCAGGCGTCTACAAGCAACTAAAAAACCTCCAGGGAGAACTTTAATTGAGGACAATGTAATGCTAAATTATCAATTAATAAATAATTAATATGTTTGGCAAACAAAGAAAGATATATTGGTAGCACTTCATTGAACTAACGTAATAGTAACCTGTTATACTAATGTGTTGGTATAGCACTTAACTGGGCAAGCATAACACCTTCTAAACCAAAGTGTTAGCAGCACTTTATTGGGACAACGTACTAGCAACCTGCTAAATCAACATGTTGGTGCCAATTATTGAGTCGGTGTAATAGTAACCTGCTAAACCAATGTGTTGGTAGCACCTTATTGAGTTAATGTAACAGTAACCAGTGAAACCAATGTGTTGGTAGCACTTTATTGGGACAACGTAGGAGCAACCTGCTAAATCAACGCGTTGGAACCACTTTATTGGGACAACATAATAATAACCTGCTAAACCAATGTGTTGGTAGCTCTTTATTGGGAAAACGCAGGAGCAACCTGCTAAATCAACGTGTTAGTACCAATTTATTGGGCCGACGTAATAGTAACCTTCTAAACCAAAGTGTTGGCAGCACTTTATTGGGACAACGTACTAGCAACCTGCTAAATCAACATGTTGGTGCCAATTATTGAGTCGGTGTAGTAGTAACCTGCTAAACCAATGTGTTGGTAGCACCTTATTGAATTAATGTAACAGTAACCAGTGAAACCAATGTGTTGGTAGCACTTTACTGAGCCAAGGGAATAGTAACCTGCTAAACCAATGTGTTGGTAGCACTTTATTGGGACAACGTAGGAGCAACCTGCTAAATCAACGCGTTGGAACCACTTTATTGGGACAACATAATAACCTGCTAAACCAATGTGTTGGTAGATCTTTATTGGGTAAACGTAGGAGCAACCTGCTAAATCAACGTGTTGGTACCAATTTATTGGGCCGACGTAATAGTAACCTTCTAATCCAATGTGTTGGTAGCACTTTATTGGGACAAAGTAGCAGCAACCTGCTAAATCAACGTGTTGATACCTCTTTATTGGGACAAAATAATAACAACCTGCTAAACCAATGTGTTGGTAGCTCTATACTGGGAAAACGTAGCAGCAACCTGCTAAATCAACGTGTTGGTGTTCAATTATCGGGCCAATGTATTAATTACCAGTTCCACCAATATGTTCGCCATGCTTCATTGAGCCTACATGTTTCTTTTTTCACTCCTCAATATGTTGACGGTCCGTCTTTCGGCCAAGGTATTTATTTATCTGCACCATCAACTTGTTGGCCGCACTTCGTTGGACCAACGTACAACTTTATCCGTTGAACCAGCAAGTTGGCCGTCCTTCGCTGGGCCTATGTATTTCTATTTTATCTCCACCAGTATGTCGGGCGTCCTTCGTTGGGTCAATATTTCTTTTGCTGCTCCTTCAATATGATGGCCATTCTTCGTTGGGCCTACGTATTGCTATTTCATCTCCACCATTATGTCGGGCGCCCTTCGTCGGGTCAATGTACTGCTATTTCATCTCCACCAGTATGTCGGGCATCTTTCGTTGGGTCTATGTATTTTTTTTGTTGCTCCTTTGATAGCCGATATACGTTAGACCAACGTATATCT
>JAHWFP010012537.1:123696-137524 GCA_023313725.1 Lithobius niger
TTTGTTGCTCCTTTGATAGCCGATATACGTTAGACCAACGTATATCTTTATTTGCTATACCAG
The DNA here is from genome assembly GCA_023313725.1 of Lithobius niger. NCBI lineage: Eukaryota > Metazoa > Arthropoda > Chilopoda > Lithobiomorpha > Lithobiidae > Lithobius > Lithobius niger. The sequence goes on from JAHWFP010012537.1 coordinate 123,760, forward strand.
CAAGTTGGCCATCTTTTGCTGGGCATATTTCTGTTACATTTCCACCAGTATGTCGGGCGTCCTTCGTTGGGTCAATGTATTTCTTTTGCTGCTCCTTCAATATGATGGCCATTCTTCGTTGGACCAATGTATACCTTTATCTGCTGTATCGGCAAGTTGGACATCCTTCGCTGGGCCTACGTATTTCTTTTCATGCTACACAAGTTTGTTGGCCGTCTTCATTAGGCCAACGTATTTTCTTTTAACATAACTAAAGTTTAGTGCTGGTTTAAATAAGTATTCAATGTAAAATAGGATTGTTTAACCATAAGTAACGTTACTTTCGATTTAAATAATTATTCAGTGTAAAATAGGATTGTTTAACCATAAGTAACATTACTTTCGGTTAGAGTAGCGTTAAGTTAGGTTTTAAGACAGTATTGGTCTTTTGTACTCGAATAAACAAACAAACACACAAACAAACGTTACTTTGAATAGCTTTGATTGTTCATAATGTTAAGCAGTACATATGGAACATCCCTCAAATTGTAATTTTCCTTGGTGTAATTATAAAATTTTATTTCAGTGTACTGTACTATTTACGTTTACATTTTTATAAAAACTTGAAACTTAATTTCTACGATGAAAACTTCAACTCTCCCAGCATTTTATACGCTGTCTAAGCTGAGGTTTACAAGCAGCTCAGGTGGTGAAGTGGGTAACATCTACAGCTCCAGTTCGGTAGGCACCGGGTTCAATCCTGCCTGTACGCATCATGTTTTTTTTTTCAAAGAAATTTATATTTAGTCGTTGGTTGACAATGATGCCCCAATGTTGGCATTATGGAGTCATACCAACCACTTTAGACTTCGTTAGCCCATTATTGGCTAATTACTGTCAGCAAGGTTGGGTGATAAACACTGGCCCAACATTGGGCCTGTACGTTGGCTCGGACATTGGCCAAAGTGACAAAGTAATGTTGGGCCAACTGTTGGATGATACCATTGGACCGATGTTTAAAAAGTTGGTGCTGTGATGTTGGCACAAAACAGGAACACAAAGTTTGCCAACGTTGGGCCAATACGTTGGGTTGGCCATTGTGACAAAATAATGTTGGGCCGACCGTTGGACACCACCATTAGACCAACGTTTAAAAAGTTGGCACTGTGACATTAGCACAACATAGGCACACAAATATTGCCAACATAGGGCCAATATGTTGGCTCGTCCATTGGCCAATGTGACAAAATAATGTTGGGCCAACCGTTGGATGCCAGCATTAGACCACCGTTTAAATAATTCGTGTTGTGACATTGGCACAACATAGGTACACAAATACAGGGAGGTCCACAAAAAACTGACGACCCAATAATTCCTAACGCCGGGGATAACAGTCACGGGGTAAATCTACCTCCGAGGTAGTTTACCTCCCGGGGTAGCTACCCCGCAACTATGGGGGAAATGGAAAAGGGGAAAAGTTCGGTGATATTAATCAAGAGGTAAGTTGAGGGTTAGCTACCTAGGAGGTAGTTAACCCTCAACTTACCTCCCAACTTACACCTCAACTGATTTGGAGATATCAGTTAGGAGGTAAGCGAAGGGGTAGCGAATGTCAAGCCGTAATTGGTTATACATCTGAATGTAGCGGTGCTACCTATCACGTTAGGTGCTTTTCAGATAGGCACCGACATCTGGTGTTTTGGCGAATCTTTAACTAGTATCCACGATGACTGTTTTGACTTTTACGGAATATACAGCACTGCAGTGTCTACTGCACGGTTAGGAGGGGAGCGTCCATGTCCTAGCTAAGTTTTTATGATACTAATTATCTATGGTTTCACTGCCACGACGATGGGTGTTTAATTGCCTGAATAAGAGTTAAAATAAAAATGGTTTTTAGTTATTCACTCATGCAAGTAAATCTACACGAAGTCAGACTGTCGTTTAAAACAACGCTTGGTTTTTTAATAAGACATGTTAACTTTTTACACTACATTTGAACACTATAGGTTACTAAAATATCCTTTGAAAGCTTTGAATTAAAAGCACACGACTATTTGCAATAAAATCGGACTTGAACAAGTTAAAAGTTCACGCAAAAATAGCACAATTTCGAACAGAAAAAGTTGTTTGAGTCACCTGACTCTCTAAGTTACAGAATGCACCTTACATTTGTAAAATAGTCTCAAAGTCATGTTTCTAAAGCCACTGCAAAAGATCAAACTAACTCAAATGGTAAACCTGGTACACAACCCAAAAGAAGTCTAAGCTCTACGATAATACCATTTAGATTATTTAGAAGAACACTGAGTTCAACATAAATAAGAAATAATAGAAGAGGGGTAGAACACCTCGGGAGAGGGAGGTGCAACGACGGTTTCCACAGCTTCCTCCGACTGTTTAAGCTAAGGCCTTGGTGGGCCTTTTTACCTTGATGCTATGGCTCCATACTATGTATTCTGTATACTCTGTATCTTTATTAATGTATTCCAGTAATGCTATGTACTTTGATGTATGGTCCAGTCCCTGGAGATCAGTGGTCAGGATGGCTCTGGTCTCGCCTGCCCCTAGGGGTAGCTGCTAGCAGCGATGGCTCATGGGATACTAGGATATAGTACAGGATGTACCAGTGGCAGGTACTGGCTGCAGCTCTAGGTACTTAAGGCCTTGCAGCCCCCTTCAGCCTCACTCTGGGGGCGCTAGTCCCTAACCAGCTAAAAACTCTTCCTGAAGCGTGCCACTCTGCTAGAAGCCCTGATCAGAGCATCCTTGAACCACTGGACAACATCTCCTAAGAACAGACTGCGTGGCCCTGGAATAAACCCTGAAATTACCATCCTTCTGGCGTTCTTCCTTGTACCGGGCACAGCGGGGGTTGCACAAGTGGTGCATCGGCCGTTCATTTTTCATCTAGGAAAGAACCCATTTTCACCAAGAAGCCCCTTTTGGAATGCCAGCAGCCATCTTGGGTGTTCCATTTTCACCTGGGATCCCAGCCTTCCGTGAGTAATCAAGAGACAACCTGAGTTTGTGAGTATTGTGAACTGTGTTGGATGTAACGGCGGATGCTACGACGGCTGAGGTGCTTGTAACATCCACGACATCAGGTACTCTTCGGTCTTGTTAAAAATAATACTTTCGGTGATTTGTTGGTTTATCAACCCTTACAGAAAATTTGGTCAAAAACGGACCCAAACAAACCCATTTTAAGTCACGAAATGGTCACAAGGGTCCAAACAGATCACACACTGGGAACAGCAGACCCAACTGCCTGAGGTTTTCAATGCATGATCCCACTACATCCCAAGTTTAAGTCACAATCCGGGGTTTTTACAGTGTTTAGCCCTCATTTGACCCCAACTGATCACAAATTGGGACCTGTGTTTGCTGACTGGCCCCAACAAAGTCACAGTTTGGGGCCTGCAATTTGTAGACCCCGGATAGGCCCGAAATGATCGCAAACTGCGACTTCAGAATATTCAAGTTTGGTCACACAAGACCCCTACTTGGCCACAGTTGGAGGCTTCATCGCCTCCTGTTCATCGCCCTGTTTGACCCCACCTGGTCACAAACTGTGACTTAAGAACATGAAAACTTGGTCACACAAACCCCAGTTGGTCACAGTTTGGGACCTGGCAAACTTGGCCCCAGTTTGACCCACTTGGTCACAACTGGTGATTCAGGCTTAGTCACAGCACCCCCACTTGGCCACGGTTTGGGGTTTTAACACCTAGACCCCCTGTTTGACCCCACTTGGTCACAAACTGTGGTTCAAGAATACTACAACTTGGTCACACAAGGCCCTACTTGGTCATAGTTTGGGACTTGACCACCTTGGCCCCAGTTTGACCCCACTTGGTAACAGTTGGTGACTTAAGAATATTGAGGCTTGGTCACAAGATCCCAACTTGGCCACGGTTTGGGGCTTTAACACACTAGACCCCTGTTTGATTCCACTTGGTCACAAACTGTGACTGCAGAATATTACAATTTGGTCACACAAGGCCCTAGTTAGCCATAGTTTGGGACTGGATCAACTTGGTCCCAGTTTGACTCCACTTGATCACAATTGGTGACTTCAGAATATTCAGACTTAGTCACACAAGAACCATTCTTGGCCACGGTTCGAGGGTTTAACAACTTGACCCCTCGTTACCCCCACTTGGTCACAAAATGTGACTTAAAGAGTACTGCAACTCGGCCACACAAGGGTCGAGTTGATCACGTTCTGGGAATTGGCCCCAGTTTGACCCAACTAGGTCACGCAAGACCCCCACTTGGCCACGGTTTGGGGCTTTAACACCGAGACCCCCTGTTTGACCCCACTTGGTCACAAACTGTGACTTTTGAGAATACTGTTAACTTGACCAATTCGGCCCCAATTTGAGCATACTGGTCGCAGTTGGCGATGCAAGAAAGTCCTTTAAAAAAAATTTAAATAGGGGACAATTTTTTGGATCAAAAAGCAAATTCTTGAGTCTAAAAAAGCAGCTTCCTATTTTCAAAATTTAAAAAATAAATAAACTTAGGATGCCACACAGCAGGGCCGAGAATTCTCCAAATGCCCCAGAAACGGACCCAAAATTGCCCAAAAATATTGCCCCAGAATATCGTACTTAAAAGATTTTCAAAAGAGTGTTTGTTTCTTTTGTCCATTTTATATATTTGGCAGCATTTTTCTAAACCGATTAAGAAAGACAAAGTTGGAGATAAAGAACACTGCAAGACTATATTTTTTTTTCTTTTAGTCCAATGAAACAAAAGTTTTGCCCCAATATTTTTTTTAAATTGGCCTGCCCCATTGTAACCAGGTTAGTCTGTTACTGAATTTCCTCGTGCCCCTGGGACTACTATTATATGTGAATCCTGATTACAACAAAGGAAATCTTGAATTGTGGATACACACTGAATTTATGCACCAAAGGAAGGTCAAAAATAGGACCCACTTTTTCGGACTCAAAATAGGGTTTTCATTCTAGGAAATTAGATTCTATTTTGACTGATTTTGGGCTTGGCCACCTTGCCCGCCAATACAAAAAAAAACAAAACAAAAAACAATAACGTCACTGTTTGTGATAAAGTCTTTGAACCCAGCAAATTAAACGCTATTATTGAGCCAAACAGCCGTCTCAAGTTCTTGTATAAACTAAAGTACCGGCGTAACACTATCTAAATATTTATAGGATTTACTGTAATTCAAAGCTGGTCCTGGCTGGTAAAAAGAAAAATTGTGAAGCGTGTTGATTCAACTGTTCAAACTAAGCCAAAGCTGGAACCCAAAAATAGAAAAATCTAAACATTTATGCTCAACAACTTACAACAAATAAAATTATTCCACTTTAAAAGGTGACTGAAAGTTCTGCCTATGTGTGAATTTTGTATTTAAAAGAAATTATTTTATTGTTCAATTATTAAAATTCTTTAACATTATTGTAGTTATCAAGAGTAATTACCAGTTTGTCTAATTATAAATGTGTTCTACGTACGAAGATTTGGATGCCAACTCTTAATAATGTCGCAATATGGAAGCCGAGTTCAGTCTAGTTTGAGAATGTCAAACGAAGTGTGACACTTCCTTAATTTCGTGTAGATTTTATTTGAGTAGTAAATGGCTTCTATAGTGTAAAACAATTAATGCCAATTAATTGTTTAAAACGAAGTCAAACTGCCCGACACTTTAGCACAAATCAATTATTGGAAATCTAACACCCATAACTTTTAACTCTTAAGGAAAAGTGCCTATATAAGATTTACTCACGAGATCCAAACATGTCAGTACACCAAGGAATGATGTCAAAGAAGGTAAGTGATAGGATAAATACATAGTGCAGGTTCAAATACGGTATATAATGTAATGGTAAGTATAGTGTAATAGTGTATAACTCATGTTACTTAGGAATTTAGAACTGATACAAAAATAAAATAACAGAATTCAAATATCAACTGTCACTTTTCTTTTCCTTTTGGCTGGGATCAAGAGACTAGCTTTGGTCACATACTGGGATCAATTTGGGGCTAAAACATACATTTTGGTGATTGGAGTCTTCTTGGTCATTTTTTGGTCACAAACTGGGGTTAAAAATTAGACCACAACAGCCTGAATTAAGGTCTGTTTGGGACCAACTGTGGGGTTTATTTGAGACCCCACAAAGATTCCATTTTGACCCCTATTGTGACCAAATATTTGGTCACAATAAAGTCACAAATTGGTGCCAAACAACAAGTCACAAGGTCCCGAAGAGATCCCGCATGTTTCAATATGACCCCTATCGTTGTGACCAAACATTGGGCCCTGATAGGTACCCTTTTGACCACTCGTGGGATCAAATATTTCTGTAAGGGAAAGCACAGTCATGGCTACGGTCCAATGTAGGGAACGGAGCGAAAATATCCTATCAAATTAAATAGGCCTAACAAGTACACGGTACTTACACGGTACGCGCTGCCACAAGCTGGAGTGACATTAATTGCAGCAAAATCCTGAGTTAAGAATAAAAGGGGGTTTACATGATATTTTAACTCTACAATTAATAACTGGGTAAAAACAACTGGCATTTAAAACTCCTGGTGTTATTTATAGACAGTAAACAAAATATAAAAAGCACTTTACATTTTACCTTGTTTTTACAACTGAAAGCTTTTCAAAATAAAGCAACACGAATTTACATTTAAATTCAACAAACGAACTATGGCGTTTAAGAAAACAGTAATCTTTCACATCCAGAAAGTTCACTCAGGTCTGTTTCAACCTCCTAAAAATAATATGCAGCCGCAATTTACAATTAGGCCTACAGTATGTTGTTTGCGTTCAAACTCCTACAAACTCAACTAAAACTTCCAGTTAAATCTGAACTAGGTCGGCTCAACAGGAGCACTAGCAATTTAAGCAGGACTTTCACTTAAATTAAATTGTTTAAAATAAGTATGATAGGCTTGGTTTTTAGGAAGGGTACCACCCAGATGTTTATGAGTAACTAAGTTCAGAAACTGCCGATGTACGAAGTTAAAACATAAATTTATCAAACTAGGAGTTGCATTTAAAATTAAACTAAGAACCTAGATTTGGGGTCCTAAATAAAAACTTTCAATTTTAAACTACATGATACGAACCACTACCATAGTGCCCGGCATGGCAACATTCGGACGGCATCGTTCCTATCTCGATCGGCGTGACCACCTCCTAGCTTGAGATCTGTGAGCTGTGCTCTCCTGAGCCGCGCTCAGGGCTGTGCTATGGGTGCATGGAGCTGGGGGTTTTTATAGCAGCCAGGCAGCAATGTAGAGGGAGGGCGCGGACCTGTAGGATACCGTCTCCGGGGGGGGGGGGGGGGGGGGTCGGGGGAACGCCGGAGGAGGAGGGACTGATCCAAACCGGCCAGGCTGTCACAAACGGAAGTGGGTGCAACGGCACGGAGACGGGCAGGGTAGCTTAGCGTTCTGAGTGGAGAGGAATTGCTGACTTGGGAATTGCAAAGGCCTGTTTGTGTTTAACACAAGGGAGAATTGGGAAAAGGCCTATTTGCAAGTAAAAATAAAACAATATGGATTTAAATGCTCGTAGAGAGGCTCTTACAGTGAATAAAGCACTGTGGCTAAATTAAACAAGCAATGAAATCCAAAACTGTGATGTTATGCATCACATACGAGGGGGGGGGGGGACAAAGTGTGTTGCACAGAATACTTGTTTTGACTTTGGGAGAACAGATCTTTTTACTGGATTGATTTAATAGACGGATGGGCAAGCTAGTAAGGCATTGGGAACGTTGGGTGGTCACCCTCGGCGATTTTCATAAAAATATTTACAATTAAAATTGGCGTCCGGTAAAATTGCCGTTAAATATCTTTTGGTTGTCCGAGCACATGGTAGGTTCTGGGGGCAAGGTAAAATAGCAAAATATTAAATAATTGACGTGTGAAAATGCTAGAACGCATTTAAAGTTGGGGTCTTAACTTTGCAGTGGCAGAACTTAGTTATCATGGAAGTGGGAAATTTTTCATATATATTTGGTGCACAACAAACAAGATAAAAAAATATCACATTTGACACGATGACAACCTATTCATGAGGTTTAGTACCTTTGCAAAGGAAGCCCCTCCTATTTCACAACTAAGCTAAACTATGTCGGCTTTATGCCTAAAAATAATGGAAAAGAAGTAATTACATTTGTACAATTGGGTTGGAGTTACGATGACCGGAAGTGGGTGCGTTGCGGCCCAGTTTGGTGACTTTTTCTCAGGCTTGTAGCTGGAGAACCAGATGGAAATTTTGAGTTCTGTTTTCGCAGAATCAAAGTTCAAATTAGTGGCTATTAAGAATTTCTAAGATGGGTCTATTAAGAATTTCTGTTGGTAACTCCTGAAGATACAGTGGTTTGAAGTTGGAGGTCGGACAAGTCAGGAGTGGGGGCGCCAAGACTTGTAGAAAAAAATTTGAAAGTTTGTTGAAACAAGGTTTCCCGGAGGTTTTTTTTTTGACAGCTGGAGTCCCGGTATCCTTTCCAAAAGGGTTTTAGCCAAAAAGCCCTTACATAAGCTTCTAATTCTATTTCTGCCCCAGTGAATATTGTCAGTGGGGTCCCGCAAGGATCTGTCCTTGGCCCTTTTTTATTTATTCTTTTTCTTAACGACCTTTCTTGTAAATCTCACAATGCAGAGCAGCAAAAGTTTGACGATGACCTCAAACTTCACTCTGCAGTCATTCACATACAGGACGATTTTCTGATTCAAAGTGAAATTGACTGTATATCGTGCTGAGCTAACGATTGACAACTGCCCGTCTCCATCGCTAAATGCAAAAGCTTCCAAATAGGAAACCAAAATCCGATATGCACTTACTCAATGGGTGGCATTTCTCTTCCTCAAGTTAATTTGGTAAAGGATCTTGGTGTTTGGTTCGACTCTAGGGTTAAAATCGACTGTCCATTGTGGACACGTGGTATCGAACGCTAATCGTCGTTAAGCTTTCGTCCTTAGGATTTTTACCTCTGGCTTTTTGGATCCTAAGCTATGGGTCTACAAGGTTATGTTTGGCCATTATTAGAGTACGCTAGCCCAGTCTGGTCCCCATGCTTTCTTAAGGATATTGACCACCTTGAATCCATCCAGTGACGCTTTACCAAATCATTGCCAGGCTTGAGGCACGCTGCACACTATGCACGTCTTACTCAACTGGGCTTAGACTCTTTGGAGCTAAGTTGACTTAAGGCCGATCTCATTTTGACGTTCAAAATTCTTCGGGGTTTTCTGCCCATTGAGTTTACCCCGTTCTGAGCTTAGTCCAGCTACTTCGACTCGTGGGCATCCGTACAAACTCATCATTCCTACTACTAAACTTGACTGCCGTCGATACTTCTTTGCTGTAAGAGTGGTCCCCGCTTGGAATTCCCTGTCTCAGCAGACGGTTATGGCACCTTCCGTGTATATGTTCAGGCGGTTGTTGAGCACAAACCACTTAAACCCATTTCTTTAAAACCCAGAATTTTGTGTTTAACTTTTTTCAATTGACTCTTTATTAGAGTCGACTAGACTCTTATGCGAACGGTTTGTCTGTCTGGGTGTCTGCCTGTCTGGGTGTCTGTGTGTTCGCGCTGTAACGTTTTAACGAATTAATGGATTTCTGTCAAATTTTGCACACACATTCTGTGGCATATTTCTAGGTCTAAGTTCGAAAATGGGTCGAATCCGTTGGCAAAATCCTCCACAAGAAATAATCAAAGATTTTTGTTCGCAGCAAATGTACGAGGTTCGTTATTTTTTCTTCAGCTGACCGACGTCATCCATTCACGACCAATTACTGGGAACTATGTAGACTTCGTCAGCGGCTGATGTCACCACCAACCGACCAATGACTGACAACTTCAACTTATGCTACAAATCACTGACGTAGGCAGGCGGCCTCGCTGAGCTCATAACGTACAAACTGGGTAACAAGCTTATAGTCATGTTGGCTTGCGAAATTGGCGTAGACTTGGGCTACTTGTTTGGACAATCGTTCATAACTTTAATGCTTAGTACTTTTTTTTTGGAGGGGGGAGGAGAAATATTTAAATCAACTTCTACTGTATGACTGGATGTTATTTTTTTTGTCAGGGAAGGGGAGGAGGGAGCAAATTCATAAAACTACTTTTGGGCAATGACTGTGCTATCTAGATATTTCATCCTTCAGTCGTGCGATGTGGCAACGTCGCAGTCGGATAAACGAAATGTTCAAAACGCCGATACTAAATGGTTTGGAGGCCTCCCGTTATCATAAAACTGCCAAACGGTGCTGAATATTTTAATGTTGATTCAGTTCACTAGTGTTCTAATTAAACTTACAGTTTAAAATGAAACCGATAGAAGAACTGCTGTGGGCTCGTCTTTAATTGAGAGGTGTGCGCCCCCATGCCATCCATCGCAGTTGATCAAAAGCTAGAAATGCAAGCGACCACTGGTTTTACGGTTACATACACGTCGTGGAACCGCGGCCAAGAAATCATTTTAGTGTTAGGATTGTATTCTTAGGAGGGGTAATTATTCACACGTGTTAGACAATTAGTAGCCATACCAATCGCTGTATTCGCAAGAAGAAACAAATCGACTCTCACTATAATTGGTTTAAACAGGTTTATTTTGACAACCTCTACTGGAGCGTTTCTTCATTTTTCAACTGCAGCTAGGTGAGTCATATAATTTAAATTACTTTATTTTTAATGTGACGTTCTACAAAATCTTTACATTCTTTTACATTTTTTTCTTTGTTTTGTTATGCGACAATTGGCCCCTTCTTTTCCACTCGACTGGCGATACCATCGGGGATCTTTTGTGTCCCTGGCAGATCTAACCTTGGCGGTAAGGCAGTTGATCCCATCTTTCCTATCACAATGCAATTTTTTAATTTTTTTATCTACAGGTTAGCTTTTTTAATTTTTCCATCTTGCATTAGTTTTCACCTTGCTACCTTCACATTCCCTTTTTATTTATTTTTAAAAATTCTTTTACGTTAATCTTAAATGCTGCCCCTCTTTAGACTGGTAGTCAGTGATCCCCGTGATCCTTGCCAGACCTGTTGCTCCGGCAACAAATTAAGTACTTTATTAAAAATAAACAAAACAAAACAGGATTCAGGATCTCTTAATCCAAATTTGGTGGCCCTGAAAAGGGCTGTTTTTGATCATCGTTGATCAGTGCTTAGAGGGCTGGACAACACATCCGGTTGTGATGATGTGTCCCAGCTCGTGAAGTCTGTCTGCGTGGGTGGTCATGTCCTTGAAGTAGGTGAGGTGAAGACAGACGCATTCCTCCATGACGGAGCTTAAAAAATTTCAGAAATTGGGATACCGTTGTCGAAGACTGAAGAAGTTGAAATGGCTCTGAGCTTGTAAGCGGTGACTCTGATGTTATTATCATGGCAACTGATGTCAGATACTTCATAAGCATTCACAATGACAGTTTTAATCCAGTCTCTTCATAGCGGGTGAAGTTTCAGTGAAGTCCTTTTTGAACGGGAAGAAAACATCTAAATACCAGGGACACCTGGTTGATTTTGGTTTCTCTTGCTTAACCGAAAATATACATTGCCTGGAATTCTCCTTACCAATGCTGTTAATGCTGATTCAAGTTATGGAGCCCACCAGCCTCGCAGCCCTGATGTGCGCATCTTACTGTACACCCCTCCATATATAAAAGCATTGTAAGCGACTGTGTGACCATCTTTTATTCCTCTTGAATGTGCAGATGGTGACACAGGGCGGAGGGAAAGTGGGAGAAAGTGTTAAGAAGCCCTGGCTTCCACACTCGATTGGAGCAACGACCCAGCCTACAACAATAAAAAGAACTTAGGGTTTAGAACTTTTTTTCTTTAGCGTGTTACGCTAAAAATCGCCGTAACAAAGATGCAACTTCCGCTTGACCATTTCACTTGTAAAAATTCTAATTACTGAACTTTCCTTTTGCAGAAAGCACCCAGCTTAGTTGTGTTTTAGGGGAAACGTTTCTGCTAATTCCCAGGCCTTTCCCACCAACATGTTTCAATGCATTTGATTTTACTGCTTGATATTTTTATTTGCCAACTCATCGTAGCATTTAGGTCTGTTTACCACAACCAAAAAAGGATTAAGTGAGTATAGCTTTCTAGCTGGACTATTTAATCTTTTATTCCTGCATTTAAACATTTGAAAATTAGGCCACGAAAAAAAAATTAGTTGGTTCTCAGGCCCTGCCTGGTGGTCAAATTTGTCCCTGGTCATCGCTTTTTACTTGCTAGCGAAAACAAAATTTATTACGATACAAATAAAACCAATTCAGTTCGCTGAAAATAAGTATTATTTACCCTAACTTGTCATTCAATTATTGTAATCCATGTTAAGGTAACCACTAGCAGGTCTAAAATGTTAAGATCCATGTGTTTGGGGCAATTAAAAGCAGACTTGAGTTAATTTCCATAAAACAAAAAATAAAATAAAAAGCCTGGTGGCCTGGTTACTTTTGGAATGAAAATGCCCGAGAACCAAACATATTTCTTTTCATGGCCTTACTATTAAGGTAAACTTTACTTCTGTAATTTAAACATTAATCTTTTTCTCATCATCATTACCTATGTCCAAACCAGTTTACCGGTAAAAATCTCCGTTATTTTAATTTTGAATTTATATCTTGAAATGCTGTGTGAAATTCTGTCGGCCATGGCTCCAGGCTTTCAATGTAGAGGTAGGAACATTTTTTTATTATTATTTTTTCTGTTTGCTGCATGCGGCAAAACAATGACACGCAACGGAAAACATATAGCATCCGACTAAAATAAAGGTAAATTGGAAATAAGCCATCAGCTAAAATTATACACTAGAAAATAACGTAGTAGGCTTACCTTGATGCATTTACGTTTCATCAGAGTGGCATGACCTGTATTCGAACTGGCAACCCAATTTGTCCCAAGACCACCCCTTTCGAATGTTATTCTAGTAGCAGTCGCCACTTGGCCAGCAGACCTTAGAAAGCACTCGCAATTTCACAATTTCTACTAGCCACATACCAAATACGTCTTGTAAGATGCATGGTTTCTCTAATTTATGCATTAACAAAATTGTGCAATTTTCTTTAACTCCAGTATTAATGCAGAAAAGCCAGTTATATAGCCATTATAAATTTGCGCATAACGCCGCAAACCGTTCGTCTGTACTTACACGGTTCCAGAGATACCCCCTTTTTAGTTGCATGCTCTGTAGCTAGTCTACGTTTTGGGAGGACTGTAAGGCTAACCCTTACAGAAAAATTTGGTCAGAAACGGACCCAAACGAACCCATTTTAAGTCACGAAATGGTCACAAGGGTCCAAACAGATCCCACACTGGGCACAGTAGACCCCACAGCCAGAGGTTTTCAATGCTTGATCCCACTACATCCCAAGTTTAAGTCACAATCCGTGGTTTTTGCAGTGTTTGATCCCCAACTGATCACAAATTGTAACCTGTGTTTGCTGACTGGTCCCAACAAGCCCAAGAAAGTCACAGTTTGGGGCCTACAATTTGTAGACCCCGGATAGGCCCGAAATGATCACAAACTGTGACTTCAGCATATTCAAGCTTGGTCACTCAAGACCCCTACTTGGCCACAGTTGGAGGCTTTATTGCCTTGCGCTCTGTTTGACCCCACCTGGTTATAAACTGTGACTTAAGAAATATGATAACTTGGTCACACAAGCCCCAGTTGGTCACAGTTTGGGACTTGGCAAACTTGGCCCCAGTTTGACCCCACTTGGTCACAACTGGTGACTTACGGATATTCAGGCTTAGTCACAGGACCCCACTTGG
>JAHWFP010012537.1:145772-160923 GCA_023313725.1 Lithobius niger
GGAAGGATTGTGAGTGAGGGTGCTGGTGGCTTAACTGCCTGAAGAAGGCAACCAGTAGGGGTTGTCAAAAATTCGCAAGTTTCGAGGTTAAAACCTTTGGAAATCTTTGACTTTTGGTTTTGCGTGATCGAACTGTGAGTATAAGTCATGAATTTGAACCAAAGTAGAAATGTTGAGTCGACCGATTTTTCGGTATTCAAAAAAATTGTCTGCCGCTAATTTGTTTTTATCGTATGGTTAACCACATGTGTATTGGAATGTCAAAAATTGACAAAACTGCAGAAATTTGGCCAAAATTTGTCCACAGCGGCCTTTTAACTGTCTTAAAACTTAAACTTTCAAAACAAAATACACAACCAAGGCCAAGCTTCCTGAGCCTAGTATCGTATGGAAGTGCACGCAGTCTTGCTACAAGCTTGGTAGCACGCCTCTGAACGCGCTCAAGGAGTTGCTGGTCTTTAATAAGTTGAGGGCTCCATACCTGAATGCAGTATTCAAGATGTGGCCTGATATATGAAGTGCAGAGTGTTTTAAGGGAGGTGGTGCTGAAGAAGGAAAAATGCTTCTTGATGCGGCCAAGCAGCATATTAGCATGGCGAGCAGCAATAGCACATTGCTTGGTGACCTTAAGATTTGAGGTAAACGTCACACCAAGGGATTTGGCCTCAAGGACTTCAGGGAGCTGCTCAGTTCCAAGAAAATAGGCAGCATGGAGGTTATTGAGACCAACATGAAGCACTTCACACTTGTTAGCATTGAACTTCATGCCATTGTTCAGGGCCCAGTTACTGATATGGTTAAGATCATCTTGGACGATGGCACAATCTTCGGGAGTTTTCTTGAACAACTTGTCATCATCGACGAATAGACTACATTGTGATTTAGCAAGGTCAGGAAGATCATTGATAAAGAGTAGGAAAAGCAGGGGGCCCAAAACTGTTCCCTGTGGAACACCACTGAGAACAGGGGCCCAGTCTGAGGCACGTCCTTCATAAACCACTCGTTGTTTGCGGCCTGTGAGAAAACTTCTAAGCCAGTGTAGTAGGTTGCCAGTGATACCAAACTTCTCGAGTTTTCTGAGAAGAAGGCCGTGGGGAACAGTGTCGAAGGCTTTTTGGATATCGAGGAGAATAACAAATCATCGCAGGGGATCAACAGCGTTTGACAAGTAGCCAAAGAACTTAAGAAGATTGCTTTGACAAGAGTACCCAACACGGAAACCATGCTGCCTCCCACTGATTATGTTAGTTTCACAGTAGTTGTAGAGTTGACTTTTAACCAGCTTCTCAAGGAGCTTAGCCACTTGAGATGTCAGGCTGATGGGGCGATAATTTTTTGAACTTTGGCGGTAGCCGGCCTTGAAGATGGGGATAATGTTGGCATTTTTCCAGTCGTCGGGAACGATCGTTTCATCAAGAGACTTCTGGAAAACAATGGTAAGCGGTGTAGCACTAGTGGCAGAGCAAGCTCTAAGCATGGCACAGTGAATGTTATCTGGACCAGGGGATTTAGAAGGGTCGCAGACCTGCAACAGGTGGCGCACAGTGCATTCACTGACGTTTATAGCTGAGAGTGCATTAGTTTGCATGAGCACATCAGGTAATTGTGTAGGTCCAGCATTATTGAAAACGGAACTGAAGTATTGGTTCAGTTCGTTGGCGACATCTTGGGGATTGGTGACCGTAGATCCATTGTCTTGCTTAATGTGGATAGAAGGTTATTCTTGCTCTTGCTTTGGATATAAGAATATAGAAGCTTATTGTTGCTTTTGCACTTTGAAACCAGCTGTTGTTCAAATGAAACTTTCGCATTGCGGATGTTGTCAGTGAGTAGATTGCGGGTCTCAGCGAATGATGTCCAGTTCTCTGGTGAAGGGTAGGTCTTGTAAGTCTTCCACCACCTACCTTTAAGGTTGACAAGTCTCCTGATGTTGTAATCCATCCAAGGAGGCGAATTAGCCCTCCTTGGGCGTTTTTCTTCACAGGTGGGTACTACACAGGTCAGTAAGGAAGTTTCGAAGGATATCCCAAGCTTGCGTACACGTGGAGCCAGCAAATCTGGATCTCCAATCGATGTTGCTGATGGTTTCGTTTATGAGGTCCCAGTCAGCAGCAGTAAAGTTGTGTCGAGGATGGGTATAGCGGTGGTTAAAATTGGTGCTCTTGATTTTCCAGATAATGACGTTATGGTCAGATTTGCCGAATGGTGGAAGGTGACGAAGGGAATCAATGGTGATGTCATCACTAGTGAGTAGTAGATCGAGAAGGGAGGGAGTATCTCCACCTGCCTGCGACGTATAGTCGCGCATTGCGCAGATTCTGCTACACGGCTAAACAGATTGCAATGATTTGTAATGCTACTTTCATGTATGTTGGGAAAACGCCACCTGTGATCAACATAATTATCCCTCTTCAAGCTTCATACTTGTTGTTTTCAGAACACTAGCCTGAAGAAAGTGGAAGGACGTAAAAAGACCACTGAAAATTTGTAAGTAGTGGACTATTACTTGAACTTTTTGGTTGAGCGCAAATGAAGCTTTATTTTGCTATCTTCCAACCAAAGTAAGACGACTGAAATATACATTTTTTAACTGTTTTTACGAGTAACAATGCCAACTGACTACCACAAATAATCGGCAACACGAACATAATTGTCAATAAAATTGGCGCGCTACTTATTGCGTTGGTTGTATGGGTAAAAATTCGTCAAGAGTTACCGAGAGTTTGGCCCAAAGCTACGAGTGTTTAGCTCAAAGCTATAAGTAAGAAATTCAAACAAAAAAAATTACGTCAGAAACCCACAAGCAGGATAGAACCTGCCAATTTTCAGCCCGTGATAGTATAGTGGTATCAGAATAAAACTGGCTGCCACCAAGTTTTCTACGAGGTGTACCAAGGCAAATCCATGTAGGCTACTGGCCGAAAAGTGTTCCCCAAAGAAAGTAGTGATATCATCCCCCAAACCCACCCAAGGAAAAAACCAAATGAACTGCTAATTGGGCCCTGACAAAAATAAGATGCTACCAAACGGGGAAAAAAACTACAAAATAAGTGATATCTGAAACAAAACCAACAATGGTGATACACGCCACATGCCAAGTTTCAGCCAATCAAAGTAGTGATCATATAGGAACATAAATGGCTGCAACCAAGTATCTACACGGTGTACCAACCCTAACCGAAAAGTGTTCTCTTACTCACAGTTGAAAATGCTTTGCCAAACTCAGTCCAAGCTTCTACTCATAAAATCTTGTCACTATTTGCTGCCTTTCTGAGCAGAAGCTTGGACTGAATGAGTTTTCAACTGAGTAATTTTTCAAAGCCAAAGTAACGGTATTTTTAAAGTGTTCTCCTTACAAAGTAGTGACATCTTGATTAATAACTACACTTCGTTAAGGGATAACCCACTCGCTACACTTACCACTCAGTACCGCGTTCAGAAAAGCGGACCAGATACTCCATGTTTCTAAAATTCGCCATAAGATCACCATCTCCCAACAAAAGCGGAAGTGTCTGCGACTATTCAAAAGCTCTAGCATCATTACTGCAGCATCGTTATATTCAATTTCGATTTCGACTATGCAAAGTGAGATACAAAACTCAACTAGCAGCTAACTTCATTAACTTCAGTTTTAGAAATCGCGTAAATTTTAGCGGGACACGCAGCAGGGGCAGACTAACAATAGAACCCCAACGGCCAATGGCCGGTGGGCCTGATCTTCAAACCCATTACCGAACTTTGGGAAAAAATACGTGTGGACAAAATTTCGTAACAAAAGATAGTTTCTTTTTAGCTCTAGGCCGTTGGGCTCAGAGTTGGTGGGCCTCATCTTCAAACCCATTACCGACTCGGTACTTTGGGAAAATATACGTGTGGACAAAATTTCGTAACAAAAGATAGTTTCTTTTTAGCTCTAGGCCGTTGGGCCCAGAGTTGGTGGGCCTCATCTTCAAACCCATTACCGACTCGGTACTTTGGGAAAAATACGTGTGGACAAAATTTCGTAACAAAAGATAGTTTCTTTTTAGCTCTGGGCCGTTGGGCCCAGAGTTGGTGGGCCTCATCTTCAAACCCATTACCGACTTGGTACTTTGGGAAAAAATAGGTGTGGACAAAATTTTGCAACAAAAGACACGTTCTTTTTAGCCCTAAGCTCTTGTCTGTCATGGAAAGCACTAGGATCCTCTGACCACATTAATTTGTACGGATTTCGAATTATGAATGCAATCCCGACTAATGCTAATCTCAAGCATGAAAGCAAAGCAGTGTGACGAATAAAAGGGATTCCGTATTTCCATTCGGTAATTCGGACGGAATTACGATGTCACACCAAGCAGCAGATACCTGGTCCTCCCTAATACCTACGTTTTCAGTTATAAAAGTTGCGGTTTACTGGTTTATATCTAGGAAAAAGCAAAATTTCCCCAACAAGAACAAAAAAGAATATTGTAGTCACATTAAAATAAGAGTTCAATAGGCCCTAGACTTTGTTAGTGATGGGTCGGTAACCGAAACCGAATTTTCGGTTTTTACTGAAAACTGACACTAAAATTGATTCGGATTTTGTGTCAGTTTTTCTTACGGTGTTCGAAAAATCAAAGCTTGATTTGTTGCTTTAAATTTTTAAATAATTATGATTTTCTACGCATAAATGACAGCAAAGCTCCTAGAAAAAAAGAAAATAGTAGAGGAAAATGGTGTCACAGCCAGGCTCTTGTTCAATGACACTACTAAAACTGAAAGCAGGGGCGAAAGCTAGTAATACTACTGTTACAAAAAAATTAAAAAAAAATTTTTTAAAACCTACAAAAAACGGGTGGAAGGGGGAGGATGACAGAAACCAAAACCGTGCGGTTTTGTGAGCATGTAAAATCGAAACCGGAACCAAAGTCAAAAAATGAAACCGACCCATCCCTAGACCTTTTTGTCCCTATGGTTCAAACTATTAAAAACTGAATATCGGTTCATTGGTTCAATATCCAGGTGGGAGCGCAATTTTCCAAACAAAAAGAACAGCACAAGAATAATGTAGTAACATTATTCCAAAGACCCTGGTCCCTGTTAATACCTACAGTTTAAGACAATTGAAATTGAATTGAAAATTGGTTCATTCGTTCGATCTGTACGTGAGAATAGCATTTCCCCAAGAAGAACAACAACAAACAGAATATTGTAGTCATGTTAAAACAGCGTTCAAAAGCCCCTAGGCCTTGTGCACACCTACGTTTTAAGCTTTAGAAGTTGAAAATCGGTTTATTGGCTTGATCTTCAGCTGCGGGCAAAGAGTCCCAACAACATCATCAACAACGACCAGGCATCGTCATGCTGTGTAGGTCTAACGATTCCATTGTTGCTATTAAACATTTTAATACAGTGAAATGATTATGACACAAGCCCAAATACTGAATTTCGTTGGTCTATGTAAATTCTGGGGAAAACTACAGGATTTTGAAGTTTGACATTTAACATGCAAGGCCTTGCTCAGACTTAAATTAAGGCTGGCTTAATGGTTGTGTGTATGGTGTCTTACCTACGAAATTCTTTGTCATTTTCATTTTATTTGTAGCGGTTTGCAGACTAATCAGGGTGGATACAGAAAGTTGGGTCGAGGGCAACCTTCACGAATGTGAATTGTGTGGCACTTGCCACTTGGCCGGTAGACATCAAAATGCACTCGCCATTGCCTGTTACCTCCTCGCAATGTAGAAAGAACATTTTTCCGGCCCCCAGCCTGGCCGGCTAAAAATGGTTTCTTTTGCCTAAAACATACTTAACCTGGTAATTTTAGCATTACATTCCTCGAATGTGATGTTCCCCTGGAGGTTTCTTCCGGTTTGTAGATGCCTGCTTGCATGTCCCACCGCGCATGCGTGGCGCGGTCCTCCCTTATAAAAGCGACAGCGCGCACGCTATCGGCATTCATTTTACTCTCAATGTGTCAGGCGGTGACTCGAGAGGGGAGGTAGGGCGGGAGTCAAGGTTAAGTATTTTTTAGGCAAAAAGAAACCATTTTTAGCCGGCCAGGCTGGGGGCCGGCAAAATGTTCTTATTCTTTATTGCCAAAACATCTTAACCTGGTAATTTTAGCATTACCAGTTGACCTCGTCAAAATTGGTGGCGGGCACCGTCTGTACGAGCGCCCCGGGATGCAAGCAGGCTTTCACCCATGAATTCTTTATCTGGAAGAGAAAAATTCGCACTTTATTCAGAATCGTTTGGGCTAACAGGAATTTGGTCTCTTTTGTGGGATTTATGGTGGCCCTAAAAGGGGGCCGTTGTTTGAGGGTCTTGCTTCTAGGTGGATGGGTCTTCTGAGTGCTTAAGGGGGTTTGACTACCGTTCTGGCTCCGACGATCGGTCCCAGTTGGTGTAGTCCGGGTTCGTCCTTCGTCATGTCCCTTAGGTGGTGGGACATGAAGGTGGATTGGTGGCGCCACGATGTTGTCGCTAGGATTTCTTCGATTGGCGTGGCATTGTGGTGGGCCCAAGATGTGGAGATAGCTCTACTTTGTACGCTGCTATCCTCATGGTCTTACTCAAATCTTGTTTGTCGTAGGGTGCTGCGACGACGGGAAGGGAGTCACGATGACCACAATCCCGGTGACGACAGGTGACTCGGAACACGATGACTTCAATCCGGCGCGACGACAGGGGACAACAAAGTATGTCGCGACGGCAGAGCTGTGGTGAGGGTGCCGTCAGCTAGGCGCGCCAAGTCGGTAGGCCGAAGGAAGGATGACGTTCAAAAGTGTGGAAAGGTCCCGGGAGCCGACGGGAAGGGAGCCGTGACGACCTCAAATTCGCGCGACAAAGAGAGGCAACTAAGCGTGTCGTGCCGGTCGGGCAGAGGTAAGGGTGCCGTTCAAGAGTGAGGTGATCCCCGGGGGACAACGGGAAGGGAGCCACGGCGACTCCAACGACAGGAGGCAACAGGGCGCTGTCGTGCCGGCTCGGACGCAGTGATGCTGCCGTTCAAGAGAGGGACGATCCTGGGAGCGACGACTGCAAACCATCGTGACGACAGGAGGCAACTTGGTGCTGACTGGGACGCAATCAGGATGCCGTTCATGAGTGGGACGATCTCGGGAGACAACGGGAAGGGAGCCATGACGACTTCAATCCACCGCAACGACAGGAGGCAACAAGGCGCTGTCGTGCCGGCTGGGACGTAATAAGGATGCCTTCATGAGTGGGACGATCCCGGGAGACAACGTGAAGGGAGCCACGATGACTTCAAACCGCTGCCATGGCAGGAAGCAACAAGGTGCTGTCGCGCCGGCTGGGACGAAGTAAGGACGCCCTAAAAGAGTGGAACGGTCGGGGAGGGAGCCACGACGACTTTGATCCATCACAGCGACAGAGGACACCGAGGCGTGTCGTGTCGGCGGGGACGAAGTAAGGATGCCGACGATTTCGAGAGACCAGGGGCGACATCGTCAGTGCCTCGCAACGACAGGAGGCAACAAGGCGCTGTCGTGCCGGCGGGTGAAGTAAGGACGCCGTTCGAAGAGGGATGATTCCGGGAGACGACGGGTGACGTCATCAATGCCTCGCAACGACAGGAGGCAACAAGGCGCTGTCGTGCCGGCGGGCGAAGTAAGGACGCCGTTTGAAGAGGGACGATTCCGGGAGACGACGGGTGACTTCATTAATGCCTTGTAATGACAGGAGGCAACAGGGCGCTGTCGCGCCGGCGGGCGAAGTAAGGACGCAGTTCGAAGAGGGATGATTCCGGGATACGTCAGGCGACATCATCAATGCCTCGCAACGACAGGATGCAACAAGGCGCTGTCGTGCCGGCCCGTGAACTTGATCCAGGACGGGGATGGAGGTTCTTCTTCCACATTATGGTGAGCGTTAGTAATCGAGGGTGACCCAGACGACTCCAGGAATGTCGTCTTTGTCAATACAGGGCGACAGGCCATGTCGCGTAGTGGGACGAAGGTAATCCAAGCCGTTAGAGGACGGAGGGGCCCGGGTTATTTGAGCGGGCCCGCACACGGGACGAGGAATCCAAGGAAGGAGAAGCAGACAGCAGCCGTGACGGCGGCTTGAGCCAAAGAGATGCAAACGGCTTCCGTCTTGGTTCGCTCAAACGTGGGTAATTTCTAACCATGAGTGAGACGAGCAGCAGTAGACAGCCACTGTTGTCTTGGTTTTCACTCAAGACGTGGGAGGTCAACCACGGACGAGACAAGTAGCAAGAGGTGCAACGGTCTTGATTCACTCAAAGCGTGGGTTCTAGCCACGAATAAGACGAGCAGCACTGGACAGCAACTGTTGTCTTGATTTTTGCTCGAGACGTGAGGTCAGCCACGGTCGAGACAAGCAGCAAGAGATGCAAGCGGCTTCCGTCTTGGGTCGTTCAAAACGTGGGTAATTTCTAACCATGAGTGATACGAGCAGCAGTAGACAGCCACTGATGTCTTGGTTTCCACTTGAGACGTGGGGTCAACCACGGTCGAGACAAGCAGGAAGAGATGAAAAACGGCGTCCGTCTTGGTTCGCCCAAAACGTGGGTAATTTCAAACCACGAGTGAGACGAGCAGCAGTAGACAGCCACTGTTGTCTTGGTTTTCACTCGAAACGTGGGGTCAACCACGGTCGAGACAAGTAGCAAGAGATGTAAACGGCTTCCGTCTTGGTTCGCTCAAAACGTGGGTAATTTCTAACCACGAATGAGATGAGCAGCAGTGGACAGCAACTGATGTCTTGATTTTCGCTCGAGACGTGGGGTCAACCACGGTCGAGACAAGTAGTAGGAGATGCAAACGGTTTCCGTCTTGTTCTTCACTTAAAACGTGGGTTTTAGCCACGAATGAGACGAGCAGCAGTGGACAGCAACTGTTGTCTTGATTTTCGCTCGAGACAAGCAACAAGGGGTGCAAACGGCTACCGTCTTGTTCTTCACTCAAAACGTGGGTTTTAGCCACGAATGAGACGAGCAGCAGTGGACAGCAACTGTTATCTTGATTTTCGCTCGAGACGCGGGATTAGCCACGGTCGAGACAAGCAACAAGGGGTGCAAACGGCTACCGTCTTGTTCTTCACTCAAAACGTTGGTTTTAGCCACGAGTGAGACGAGCAGTGGATGCAGCAGGTGACTTGATTTTCACTCGAGACGTGGGGTCAACACGGTCGAGACAAGCAGCAAGACGTGTAGGCGGCATCCGTCTTGGTTGTTCACTCAAACCGTGGCATTTAGCCACGAGTGAGACGAGCAGTAGTGGGCAGCAAGTGTTGACTTGATTTTCACTCGAGACGCGAACGAGACGAGCGGCAAGAGATGTAGACGGCTTCCGTCTTGGTTCTTCACTCAAAATGTGGCATTTAGCCACGAGTGAGACGAGTTGTAGTGGACAGCAACAGTGTGGCTCTTCACTCTACCAAGGTCTTGAGTCTTGACCCAGTTGTTGAAAACTTGATTGTGATGACATCTTGTAATCAAAACTCTGTTGCAAATACAATTGTTGCCGGAACAATGACAACTGAAAGCGGCCGAAAGGGCTTGAGCTCCGTCAAGGCGTGCGGCGGGTCGACAGTGATGCGTCGCCCGCTTCCGAGCGACAGAGGCGTGTCGTCGGCTGTGTCGTCCGGGAAATGAATTCTCTCCGCTGCCATGGGGCGGCAGGTGTCGTCGGTGGGGAACCTGATGCGTTTCTCGGCAGTAGGGGCAGGAGACAGCGGGTGGAGCGACGACAGAGTGTCGTCCGGCTTGCGCTTGGGTGCCGAGGCCGGCGGGGGAGGGGGGGGGGAGCGGCACGCCTGTGCCCTTCGTGGCTAGAGGTGGATGCGACCAAGTCCTGGGTGCGGGCCTTTCGTACCGAAGACGTGCAGGAGTGAGGCGGAATCGTTAGACCTGTAGGTGGCGGACAGTGTCGTGTAAGATTTCTCGTACGACACTGCGGCTGACGCTTAAGCCTATCCGTGGAGTTGGACGACGGGTCGAGCGGCAAGTCTCGTTCCGGAGAATGGGCGAGTGTCGCCCGGCGGAGATTGCGCTCGGTGGCCCGGGAGGAGTCTCTGGCGACTTGAAGGTCTTGTCGAAGCGACGACAGATCCAGTGGGCGAGGAGCGGCGAGCGCTGGCCCGGGAAGAGCAGAGAGTCAGGCGATGCGACAGTAGGCATGGCATCGGCGGGTGTCGTGCGGGAAGGCGCGGCGAGGTCGAGGGCGGAAGCCCAACGACAGCCAAGATCGAAGTGAGCAAGCAGTGTGCGTTGTCCGTCTTGCAGCGGGGAGTCATCGG
Organism: Lithobius niger; assembly: GCA_023313725.1. Lineage (NCBI taxonomy): Eukaryota > Metazoa > Arthropoda > Chilopoda > Lithobiomorpha > Lithobiidae > Lithobius > Lithobius niger. Next base: position 156,021 of record JAHWFP010012537.1, read on the forward strand.
TGACGCCGTTGCCGACATGCACGTCCCGTACTAAGCCGGGCGCGCACGGGTCGACGCGGGCGGGAAGGATGGCCGGAGGAGCACGAGGACGGGCGGCGGGCGAAGGGCGGGCTTCTGCGTCGTCCATCTTCGGGAAGAATCCAATTTTCCAAACGACAGTAGGGGAACCGGGGAGCGAGGTGGCGTGAAGACACCTCTGGAGGAAAATGAATGCCGATAGCGTGCGCGCTGTCGCTTTTATAAGGGAGGACCGTGCCACGCATGCGCGGTGGGACATGCAAGCAGGCGTCTACAAACCGGAAGAAACCTCCAGGGGAACATCACATTCGAGGAATGTAATGCTAAAATTACCAGGTTAAGATGTTTTGGCAATAAAGAAACAATTTTAGCAGTTATGCTGCTACTTAATGCTAAAAATGTTTTTTGCATTAATCTAACTCTCCAATCAGCTAAGTTTCTGGCAATAGTATTGCACACTTGGTTGGAGAGCCCTTGTAATTTTGCACGCAACGCCGCAAACCGCTCATTTCTATCTAAAACGATTCCCGAGATAGGACAATTTCAGCATCGGGTTTTGTTAATCAGTCGCCATTTTGGCGAGTAGCTCCAAAAACCAAGTCGCCAACTGCTGAATTTTCCCCGCCATTTGGCGAGTGGCGACTGACATTGGTGAAGGTTGGTCGAGGGGAGCCGACCCTTGGGGATGCGGCCGTAGCATATCACCCCTACACCCCCCCCCCCCACACACACACACACACACATACAGGGTGGTCCACAAAAATCTAATGACCCCACATTTTCTTTTTTGTTAGTACTCTCCTGAACCGTAAAGGGTCAGATGATGTCTAATAAAACGAGTAGTTTTGAAAGTCCCTTTACGGTTCTGGAGGGTGCTAACAAAAAGGTTTGAACTTGAAAAATTTTGGGTCGTCAGTTTTTTTTGTGGACTACCCTGTATACACACACACTTCTCCTAAATTTCGTCCCTGGGTAAACCTCACGGATGCAAACAGAAATGGCAATAACTAAAAAAAAAAGCCACTGTAATTTGCAAGATACACCCTATTCTGAATTTGTTTCCAGTGCCTGACTAACAATGCAGTGAATGAAACTACATTCCCGTAAAGAAGTTTTCAGCCAGTTTGTTTACCTTAAAACATTTTCAGCTTCATAATTCATTGCGTATACATATTTACTTTAGCCTACTTCAGCACTTTAAAAAAAAATGGGATGATGGAGCGACTGAACTGGACGAAAGAGGGGATTGCTTTTGCACAGCACGAAGTACCTTTCAATATTAGAAAACAAAAAATGAACGCGTTTGAAGCTTAAAAAAGGTTTAACTGATCCAAAGTCAAGACAGCAAAGGAACACAAATAAATTTTCCTGTAAGGTTTCATATACTGCAGTCTTGCCGTACTGTCTAGTCTGACGTGAAACCTTAATGCTGTATTCAAATGTTTTTACCATTGTTACTTTAGCACGCAATAGATCAGCTAATGATTGGTGCATTTTACTTAGCTATATGACATCGCTGGAAAATGTTTAAAACTAATCGTCTTAGTGTGCTTTGCACAGCTCTACAGGCAATTCAGGGTTCGTGCGAGTCTTTGAAAACCTGGAAATATCTTGAAAGTAATAATGAAATTCCATGACTGGAAAGTGCTTGAAAATCTTAAAAGTGATACATGTATCATCAGTAGAGTGATGATCGTCAAAGTAGACTAGGTGACTGACGGAAACAATTTAACCATGATAGTAATCGAGTATGTTGCCTTACATTGTTTGGGCATGAAAAATTTTGAAATTTGGGCTCTGGCTTTAATTGTTTTTACGCGTATAATGGTTGGATACAGCAGTAAGGTTTCATGTGGACTAAACAGTACGGCAACACTGCAGTATCTAAAACCTTACAGGATTCAAGTTTATTTGTGTTCCTTAGCTGTTTTGACTTCAGATCAGTTAAACCAAAAAGCATCAAACGAGTTCGTTTTTTGTTTTCTATTCGTGCTAGGTTACTTTGGCATATCATGCAGGTTAGATTAACTTGTTTTAATCTTTATTAATTACGGTTTGCCCAAACCAATATGGAAACAAACTCTTTAGTCTATGTCTTGCAGCTGGCGTTTGATGATTGGCATTGTTGCATAATAACAATGTTTAAAACAATGTAAAACTATCAGTCTGGTTGTTGAGAGCGCCTTAACCCCTGAACCACTGGACCAATTAGAAAAGGCCTTAGCCTATGGAAAGGGCACATCTACAGAGCAATACCTGTAAAACAAGCTAAGAACCAGCTTTATAGTAGAAAGAGTTTGGTCTGTAAAGAGTGTAGAAAACCTATCATTCTAACAAGCAGCAGCCAAAAATGAAAATGACGATCCATCCAGCTCAAACCCAGATCTACGATGTGACAAATCGGAAATTAATAAAAGTTCGGACACGTGTTTACCAAGTCTAACAAAGTTTATGTACTAAATTTTAGTGGAAAATATTGAAAAACAGTGCGAGAAATTAAGCATCAGAATGTAGGCTTTAACATGGGAGGTTGAGGTCAAACCTTACAGTAAATACGTTATCAACAAAAGGCAGCACATGACCTCACGGTTGGTTTCTTTAAGACTTAACCTAGCCAGTGTTCTGCTTTTACGATGCGTTTCGACCAGTTCTTTTAGTGAGTTTAATTATTTTAATGAATACCGGTACTACCATAACACATACTATCCGTCGAGCAAGACAGGTTATAACTTTTTTTATACACAATACACCTAACAGTCCTTCAAAGTGACCATGTATGCTACAGTTTCAGTGGTTTCAAAACAAAAGAAAGACCCTTCTATTTTTTATGGTGTTTAAAATTTCAACACAAATACTGCTTAGGCCTACTAGAGAAATCATTTGTGATGAATTTCATCCCTTCTACAAATAAGCGTTGTAAGCAAGGGACCACATTTTGAATGTGGGTGGGCCGTTGCCAATGGCCGGTGGGCCTGTTTGCTGTCAGTCTGCCCCTGGACACTCGTGGGACAAAAATAAAATAGCAATTCTAATGATACAGAAGATAATTTAGACGAACTATTTAGTGTTTGTGCTGCTCAGTGGCTGTGAAGAGATTCAAACCTGGTGATCACACTTCGCCATCTTGGATTTGTGCAGACGGCACACCACATTTTGATCGCAAGTACCCTAGACGGAAACGCGGCTAGATTTCGGAGCGGGTGAATAGGGCTTGATGACATCACCCCCACCAACAAACAACCAACAAGTTAATCCCACCGACTATTACTTCCGACGTTAAATGAAAACATAACTACAAATTGTATCAATGACCTCCTGTTTTATATTTAAAGTTTGTATTTCTAGTAGGCTATTTGTATTAAACACTTGTAGGCTTATTTTCATTTAACATTTTGTATTTACGGTAACATAAATTCTGATCTTGTGGCTTGAGCCACTTTGACGCTATGCATCAATAGTCTAAAACTTAGGCTACTAGATCTGCATTTTTATTCTTGATAAAAACTGTGCTTTCGTGCAACAAAGTTGAACTGTGTCCTCCTAGGGGTATAGGGATTAGGGATGTCACTTTGGACTAACTACTCTCTTCGAGATGGACGACGAATCACTACCACTGCCGCCATACACAACCCGTGCGCCCGATACTGTTAGGAGACTGGCAGCGCAACCTTGTGTCATGGGAGATCGAAACTATTTTAAAAGATTTTCCTCGGTTTCCCTGTTTAACTCTCGTCACTGGCGTGACACGAGTGAGATGGTCTAAGGTGACACACCACCGACGGATTTCGATGTGGCGCTGCAATCACAGCTACAGAAGGTCGGAACACACTCGAGCTTACACGCAGCCGTACGCGACTCGTCCAGACTTATCGGAAGAATACAGACTCCTCTCCGATTAGCTTCTCGTTGCGCTAGCATAACCTAAAATGATCTGCTGAACAACATTTTCCCAAAACATTTTTGGGGCAAAGGCTTCGTTTGGCCGTCAGAAATTAATGAAAGCCGTACTCTTTGCACTGACGGATGAGAGCCCGTGTTCTTCCTATGTTCCCAGCTGATATTTTTTTCCCGTAAACAGTTCAGATAGGTGGGTTGTTATTGTCAGTTTCGTGCGGTTTTGTTGTTATTGTCGGTTAGGTTAGGTTAGGAACCGGCTTCGGCATTTCACTCGAGGTAATGAACTGGTTGGGGTTTGGCATTTCACTTGCCGGACTTTGGCCCAGTTTGATGCTTTCCTACGTGGCACCGTCTGCCTCCAGCCTGCCTACCGGCTACAAGACGACGTCACGGCCTACCTCGCGTAGTGCTCACTTTGGACCTAAACCACGGCCAAACGGTGCGTTTGCCCCAAAAATGGAAGAGGAAAACATTATTCAGCAGGTAATTCTTCGTCCGTTAAAAAAAAAAATAACTGACGGGAGTCGGTATTCTTCCGGTGTTTCTCGTCCATCTCGAAAAGAATAGTTAGTCCAAGATGTCACCTAGGGGTATGGGGATGTCATCTAGGATTATTAGGTGACACCAGGTGCACTACCGCATAAGCTCCCCGGCCTACCTGAGAGCAATCCAGATACGATGCACCACAGATATCCAAGGAATCTGGACATAGTTTTGTTTCGCGCTAGTGCCAAGCAGTTAAGCGATGTTGGATAGATTTTAGCAGTCGGCGAAATTGCAAAGCGACGATAATGCAAGTTCACGGAAGTCGGCCATAGTTGAAACGTACTCATGACGTAAGAGAAGGACAAAGCACGATCGCGAGAGGCATGACGGGATCTGTATTCATGCGCTGATGATGCGTTTGCCATGGATACTAGCGCGGCGAACTTCGCGGATTATTGGGATGAAAAGAAGTTGTGTTTACGGTTTTTTTTTGGGTGTACGG